>PVJX010019813.1:19829-34378 GCA_004027295.1 Dolichotis patagonum
AGAGAGAGAGAGAGAGAGAGAGAGAGAGAGAGAGAGAGAGAAGGAGAAGAAATATGAATGAAAAAAGTGGAGCTGAGTGCCAATTTACCCAATTGGAACAAGAAATACAATTGTCACAAGAGTACACTGATCAGGAAATCCTCAGCATTCAGATAAAAAATCAACTTAAATCATGAGGTTGCATTTTGAGCATAAGATTACAGCAAGGAAACTAGTCTGTACAGATATAAAGTTTTTTTAAATTTTTATTTAAAGAGAAAAAAGCAAAACAGAAAAAAGGGTAGAAATAATACAGAATTTCAAAAAAACATTAAGAAATCACTAGTCGATAAATTACATATTGTCTTCTTAGAAATAGTTGTTCATATTACAAAATTAAGGAATACATAGTGGACATTCAAACAGTGAGGCTGCAAACATTTCTGTTCAATGATCCAACAAAAACTTAGTAATACAGTTATCAATCCCACACACTTAAACATACATACAGTTATATCCTTTAGAACACTTTCTTTTCTTCCTTTTGCTTTTAAAGTACATTATCTTTTTAGTTATATCATGTTTCAGCTTGCTCAGTACCTTATTCGTCTTTTTTATTGTTGTTACTTCCTTTTTTGTCACCTTATATAATTTTGTTGTTTTGTTTTTGAGTTTCCCCTCATCCATGTCACATGGATCAGCTTTGGTGGAGTTGGGAGTTTTTGGAGGTATTTTGTTACCTTGTTTTCTCATGTTCACTTGTTTTTTTTATTTAATTTTTTATTAACTTGGAGGTAGTAATATACAACAAAATAGGATGGAATAAAGCCAATTGAGACAGTGTAGTGAAATTGGCACAGAACATCACAGCAGGTCACCAGGACAACAGTAACAGGCAACATTGTATACCTTGTTGTCTTCACAATAGTTGTTCCTTCAATTAAGTATAGCAAATCAAAAGAAATACACAACACTATAGAACCCATCAAAACAGAATATTGAATAGAGCAATACTGTTAATCAGGACAAAGCAAAACGGCAATAAAAATATCTACTTTCAAAGCAATAGTAGAAGGAAACTCCCCCCACTCACTGCACCACATACGGTCACCTCCCAAGAGATGCCCAGATCCCTGGATCCCAATTGCTAATGGGGGCAGGGATATGGTATGTTTGACTCTCAGCCTGCGCCCCAGTAGGCGGCAGGCTGGTTGCTGGTTTGCTCAGTGCCCTAAGTTCCAACATGGCGCAGATCTCAGGAAACGCTGTTGCTTCTTGCTTCTTGCCCTGGTGTGGCCATGGCTTGCCAGACCACAGTCACTTACTAGGGCAGCAGGCTGGTTGCTGGTTTGCTCAGTGCCCTAAGTTCCAACATGGCCCAGATATAAATTTGAAAGGCATCATGGTGTGGCCTCCTTGAGATTTCTAACCAAACAACCATATAGTTTGTTATCTCTCACTCTGCATTGTCTGACTAACCAGTTCCCATTCCTTGGCCTTGGGATTTGTCTGGCCAATAGGATATAGGATAAATTACATTATAAAACTAAAGCTCAAGAGGACTTTCATACTCATGCTTCACCTTTTGGGAAACTGGCTAGCAGCATGCAGTAGCGTGACATCACACAGAGGAGAGATGACCTGTCCAACATGATGCCATCTAAGAAAAGCCAGCCCCTAATTAATCCATGAATATGTGTATGACTACAGCAGACACTGGAGTGCTCAGAATTAGTTACTCATAAAGTGGTTTTTATTTGACATCACCATGTTTGGGGCAGCTTCTTATGCGGTACAAGGTAAATGATATATTTGGTATCTGAAAAGTAGCTTTCCCTCCCATTTTTTATGTTGATAACCATCTTCCAGGTTTGTGATATTAATTAAAATATTGACTTTCAACATGAAGTATTTTTAAACGGAAAAGCAAGCACTACAAATTTCAACTGGTGTTTTAATATGTTCTGTCCCATGACTGCAGATATAAATTTCCTATCCCTAATTATTCTTTTACTTTATATCAGGAAGTTACTGTACAGACAAATAATTCATTTTGAGAATTACAAAAGATTACACTTTCTACAAAACACATAATCTCTTTCTCTTCTTTCTACATCTATGAGTATTTTGGAATAATACAGAAAAGAATTATTGACACATCTGATCAATAAAATACCAACCATTAATGCTAATCCAATGACCATCCTCACATCCAAGACACTTGGAAATTATTCATTCTCATTCAAATTACATTTGATCTAAGAAATCCAATTGAAGTGAAGGTCCTATAAATGAAAAAAAGTTGGCCAAACTTGCTTTGTTTAAAACTAATATGTTAATTTTAAATAACACCTTATCCTGTTGCAATGGAATTTTAGGTCAGAACTGCAAAAAGGCCTGATGTACCTTGGACATAAATAGGATGTTTTCTACATAAACTGGCTAGTAAACACTCTTTAGGGAAAATAGGAGAATAAAGGGTAGCTCTTTTAAACTCTGGAAATTCTAGACAGTGTTCTGGCAACAGAGAAACAGAATGCTCATATTGTGGGATCAATCTATATTGCTTCATATTGAAGCTCTCAAAATTAATGTTTGTAAAGATTTACAAATTGAAAAAATGAAAGACATATGAAAGATATGATGAATACTTTGAAAAAGTATTATCTATATTCTCTAGAAATAGAATTTAAAAAGGTATTATTTCTTTTCATATAAATAAGAATCCACATACAATGAGAAAAGAGGCATGTGGTAGTTCTATAAATACAATTATTTATTGTCCTTTTGTTATTTGTCTTCTGGGTCAGATTTTAGTCATGATAATGGTGATCATATATGCCCATGTAACAAATGGGAAGAGTTAAAGTCTGCCCATATAATTTCCTTTATTAAATTGGTACCAAGCTTTCCATTTAAAAGCACATTTCTCACAACTGGAGAGAGTTCAATTGTGCACCTTGAGATCAGTCTATTATACACCAACTACAGTGAAAATAAAGGAATGGCTATCCTCTGGATAGAAAAAAATCAATTAACTGAGCAACCTGAAGTTCTTAGCCATTACTAATCTTTCCACATAGCCTCAGCAGGATTCTTTTTAGAAATGCGTACTTTCACCAACCATTATCCCAAGCTCCCCACCAAATGGCATCCAGTAGTGCAGTGAAAAACATCAAGAAAGCAAAGATTTCTCTATACTCCAGTGGCTATTGATATATTTTTCTGGAAGATAAAAGGGTAATCCTTGAGAAAAAACAGATCTTTTTCTAATAAGTGACCATTACTATGAACTAAAGCTATTTTCTGCAATGTACGCTGACTTTTAAAAATAGCTAGTCTGGAAGTATATGTACACTTGTGTGTGTGTGTGTGTGTGTGTGTGTGTGAGTGTCTGTCTGTCTGTATAAAGAGAGAAAGAACACTGCATAAATATTATACAATATATTAGTGAAAAATACAGACATTGAAGCCATAAACATAATTTCATCCAAATAATTTTGCATAGTATGTATTACTTTTCAGAACAGACCTAGGAAGTTATTGCAAAAATGTAAACTTTTGTTAGGTCTCTCAAAATCCGAGGTGCCCAGTCCTTGCAAAATTACAAAAGCAGAAATGCAAAGCCCCAAAAATCTTTAAGGTGCAGTTTAAATAGTGGCATATCAAATAGTGGTACATGAAAAATTTTCACTGATAATCTTATGAAGGTCAAAATATGCAATTTATAGGGAATGTAATTACTTAATGATAAAAACCATTGATGTTCATTCAATAAATATTAATGAATGACTACTATGTTTCAAGTACTTTCTTAGACACTGACCATATTGTGAGTACATGATTAAGCCATTGGTCTCCAGAGTTTGCATTTCAGAAGAATGAAACAGGTGACAAGTTAATGAGCAGCCAGGTTTGGTGATACTTACCTCTAACTTCAGATCTCTGGGAGACTGAGGCAGCAGGATCAGAAGTTTCAGCTAGCCTGGGTGATGTGAAAAGACCTCCGTTTTAAAATTTAAAAAATTAAATTAAATTAAATTAAATTAAATTAAATTAAAAGACTGATATAGCACAGTGTGAAGGCCCTGGGTTCAATTTACCACTACTGCTAGATAAAAATAAGTAAATAAACAAAATAAAGACCAACTGAGATAAATAAAAATATAACAGGGTAATGTGGCAGTGACTGAAGTACTGTGGAGTAAGAATTGGCTTCTGTATTTTGCATATTAAGACAAAACTGTGCTGAGAAGGTGACATTTGCTTAAATAATAAGAGCCAATCATCTGAAAGTATTTAGCTGAAAATTCTAAGTAGAGAAATAACAAATACAAAGCTCAAAGTCTGGAACAAACTTGGCGTGACCAAAGGTCAAAAATGCCTATATGTCTGGAGCTGGTGAGCTGGGTCTGATTCATATTGTGTCTTTGATATCATGAAAAAGAACAGGGATTTTATTTTAACATTGAAATTTATGTAAGGATTTCCACCATGGCTAAATATGATATAACTGATATTTTTTAAAAGAACAATCTGACAGTTGCATTAACAGGAATGGAAAGAATGAGTGCAGAAAGGTGTTGAAATAGACCCGAGGAGAGAAGATGGAGATTTGTTCTAGGGTGTTACCTATGGAAATGCTTGTTCTAGAAATGAAAATAATACGTAGTTTTGGGATATGTTGTGTCACTAGATTTGTTATGATTAGGAAGGGGAAGTTAAGGGTGACTTGGATTTCTGGTTTGTACTATTAAATAAGGGAGGAGAAACTGGCAGAAGATGAAATTTGGGTTGCTAGAGTTTGGATGTCATGAGTGCTATGTTGTTGAACTGGTTGAATCTAAGATCTCTTTAAGATTTTGAAATGAGCAAGTTGAGTAGGCAGTGATATGGTGTCCTGAGACTCAAAGAGGAAGGCTGGGTAACCGGAGCATACAGTATAATGATCCTCTTCCCTTGGCCACAATATTGCCACCCATAGCAGGATTTTAGATAGGCCTAATCAGCCCCTGCATCTAGTGGACTCCCTTAGACCTTGAACAATTATCTGTAATCTGGAAAATGAATCCTTAGGGAACATGATTCTCTAGGTAAGACAATATGCACAACAAAGATTGACATCACCATACATGATGGATATCATCTATGCCCTACCTATTTTTAAGAAATCATTTTAAAACTGAACTGGTTGTCCTCCCAACCCATCAGCCTTTTCCCAGCCTTGTTTTCATCAGTTACAATGAGAACTATAAATCTCCTAGGTCACCCTTCATTATGCAGATTTCTTTACATACAGCTTTGTGTAAGTACAAGTCTGATTTCAGGGAATTCCTAGACTTCCCTGATTCTCAGTAGCACAGTCTCTGAAGCACATGGTCTATGTTACAGTTTAGTTCTAAAATGTTCCCCAGAAGTCTCATATGTTGAGAAGTGAGGTTTTTGAAAGGTGTTTGGATCATAGGAGTGCTACACTTATCAGTGGATTAACCCACAATAAATTCATATCTAAATGTGCTGTGTGTTACGGGGGGAATTACTTGGAAGGGAATATTTGTGTCCACAAATCCTCCTTTAGCTTCCTGTCTGTTTTGTGGCTGCCATGAGGTGACCATCTTTACTCCATCATGTCCTTCCACCATGCCATTTCTTCCCTGGAGCCAGCCAGCCATGCATGGATGGAATAATCTGAAACCATGAGCCAAATACTGTATACCTTTCCTCCTTTAATGTTGGGGGGTTGAATATTTTGTCCCAGTGACAGAAAAGTGACTAAAACATACATTCTGCAGAATCTTCTGTGGCATTTACTTCATCTCTTAATGTTACCTCCAATTTTTTCCACTCTAATTATAGTCTAGCTGTTTCCTGATGACAAGCTTCCTTTGAAGTCTTCATATGAGTGTGTGTGTGTGTGTGTGTGTGTGTGTGTGTGTGTGTGTGTTTACTGAGGACTGAACCCAAAGTCTCTTGGGGGGTTTGGTTTTGAGACTGCATCTTGTTAAATTGCCCATCCTAGCCTCAAACTGGTGATCTTCTTGCCTTAGCTTCCTGAGTAGCCTCGATATGGCTCTCTGTCTGATTCTTTTACAGCCCTCTTAAATACTATTTGGAGGACCTTAATGTGAGACAGGCATGCTTGTTATTTACAGATTTTACCTCCATTCTCCATAAAATGCTCATGAAAGATTTTAATTGCCCTAACTCATCCTTCACAATTGGCTTTTCCATTAGCAGTTATCCTACATTGTGCTTCTGATGACTCAGCCTCATTCATGATGGGGACTAAAGTGTCAACATTGAACATCACTTTCCACATTTTAAGCTTATTATCTTCATTCCAAGTATTCTTAAATGCTTTCAAGACTCCTAACCACCAACCTAGAGGGCCTTCATCAATGCCTCAAAAGCGTGCCTTGTCTAGCTTGTAAAGTCACTAGGCTATTGTTTGAGACCCCTATTTCCTACTTTTTCTTCCCTTCTTCAGTATGCTAATATATTCACAGTCTTTTTATTCTTATTACATCTACAACCTTTGATATCAGAACTGATTCTCGGCTCCACCTGTAAAAATAGATGAATAATAATAACCATTATGCTTTTACACTAAACTTTTTCCTTTGTAACACCTGAGATATTTTCTCTGGAAAGATCTTCTGTATAGGATCATTAGTATCATCATGTAAACTTGTTATAAAATTGTCCATATTATGTTCAATATTTGCAGTCTTAAAATAACCTGCCATTATCTAATGTCTCCTTTAGCTATGATACCACTTCCTCTCTTCTTGTATAGCAAAGCTCTGAAAAGTATCTATACTTACTGTCTTAACTTCCTCATTGCCTTTTCTTTCTTTAGTGCACTCCAACCAAAGTCTTTCACCATCTATTGCTTGGAAATAACTGTCATTTTATGGTGAGCAGAATTCCACATCATCAAATTAAGTGCTCCATTATTTGTCACCATTTTACACAGGCACTAATGAACATTTAATAGGTGTGATCATCCCCTTCTTTTGAAAATTTACTCTTCACCTGGTCATTGAGGAATGTTTTCCAGGCTTTCTACTCATATCACTGGCAGGTCCTTTCCTTCTCACTTGCTGATTTTTCCTCCTCTTCTCATCTCTGTATATTGGAGTATCCCAAGGTTCATTTCTCAGACTGACTCAAGACATAGTGTGGTAAAAATTCGGGACTTAGCATTTTTATACAATGGAGTACTACTCAGCTATAAAGAATGATCACATCGAGATATTTATAAATAAATGGACACGACTTGAGACCATTCTCTTAAGCGAAATAAACCAAACTCACAAGGGTAAATACCATATAGTCTCCCTAGTATGAGATTTGAAAGAGTATATAAGACTTTATGGTAAGCATGAGGCCCCATCTCATAGCTTTGAAGTCTTTCAAAGTTCTCAATCATCAGTTGGAATGGTTTTATCCTGTTTTGTTTGACTATATCATACATGATGATATGAACAGCTGTTTTGAAGAAAACAAAACATTATGACAGCTATTGCTGATTTAACATCATCCTTCGTAGAAGTCCTACCATGCTTCTTTTGTTCTACTACCATTGGTTCTATCTATCACATTGTGTCTTATTGGAATTTGAATATATGTGATAGTTTAAACAAAAATTTTTTTATTGAAAATGAGATATTATAGTACCCATTAATCATTTTCTGTTATTCGGTTCAGAAAGCCCCGTAATTCTTTCACTCTATGCATGGCTTTATACTATTATGTTATGTTTGATATTATTGTATTTGAAACTATGCTCAACTATAGCAGAGTAAGAGATATGGTGTTAGCTACTGTTGATGTCCAGTTGTCTTAATGTAAACTACTGTGTTGCCTATGTTGTCCTCTTCTGATCTGCTCTGTACTGCCCCCTTTTGTTTTATTCTCTTTCAAATAAAAAAAAATTCTGGCCTTAGGCTCATAACAAGCAGAATGCCTTCTGGCTCTTGAGACTATTAAAATGTCCTCCTCTAACCATACTTCTTGACATCCTGGAATGAACCTGAAAAATATACTCCTTCCCTTTTCATACTTCCTTGAGATTTGACATGTGTCTGAGGACCATGTGCTCTAACTGCTTTAGATAAATTGAAAGTAACCCCATGGTCATTATGATGTCAGTAGCATTGCATTTTGGATTTAATTTCCTTAGTGGGTTTTGGTAGCCATGCAGGTTGCTGGTTCTGACTACGCTGGTAAACATTCAAACCTCACCTTCCTAACACAAAGTTGGAAACTCATTTAATTGAAAATAGTCCTGTTAGATGCCACACTAGACCCCAACACCCTGAATAGTCCCAATAAATACAGCAAAACCTTAAGCAAATGGGGCTGTTCTGAGTCAAACTCACTCTTGAGCTTTCTGATTGGCCCACTCTCACTCTTGTTTTCCTTTCAATAAGCTTCTGCCTTTCTTAGTACTTTTCTGTGTCCTGCATAATGGGTGAGTCTGAACCAACTGTCCAGAAACAGCATCTCTTATCTTTTATGTTTTGTCTTTCTTTAAGTGAATTCATCTAGCTTTGAGTCTTTGAATGTCACTTGTGTGTTAATGATTTTCCAGTTTGTCTTTATCCCAGAGTGCCTGTTTCAGCAGCAAAGTTATATGCCAGTATTCAACTACCTAGGTGACATCTTTAATTCAAAGACTAAAAAGATATTACTCTTAATATATCACTAGTCAAACTTTTAATATTTGTCTCCATGCCCAAACATGCTATATGCAAAGCTTATTTCTATTTATGGAACCTATATTTTTGCAATTGCTGAAAACTCAGGAGTTTATCCTTTACTCTTTTTTTAATTCACTCTGCGTATCAATTCTTAAGCAGGATCTATCAGTTCTACTTTCAAAATATACCCTTTTACCGACCACCTGGACTCTTTCCATTCTAGGACAAGTCATTATCATTATTTGGCTTCCTAAATGGACTTCTTCTTTGTCCTTTCATTTTTTTTCTATAAAGTAGTCACAGAGATTTTTTTTAAAACTCTTAGTCGGATCATATCACTCCTCCGTTCAAGATAACCCCATGGTTACCCATCACACTTAGAAAATAATCGCAATTCCTTTTTGTGACTGAAGAAGTCTCTACCTAATTGTTTGATTCCATTTCTACCACTCTATTCTTTTCTCATTATACTTCCATTTCCTTATAATCACTTGAGCATGAGCAATCCAAATTTATTTGTGCCTCAAGATTGTTCCATTTGATATGCATTTTTCCTAGAATGCTTTTCCTTCATGTATTCTCATTCTTGGTAGTTCTCTTCAGGTAAATCTTTACTCAGATGCAACCTTTTCAAAGGTCTTCTACTTAAAATAGTCACTGCTTGGTAATCCTACCTTGTTCTATGCTTTATTACCTTACTTTGCTTAAAAGTCTTCATAAAACTTTCACCAGCTGCAACTACCTGATTTGTTTCTGGTTTTTGGCTGCCTCTCTCCTCATATCCATAAAGGTAGAGATTTTATCTTTTCTTTCTCACTTCTGGATTCTAATTACAGTCTTGATAGTATCGGGTAGCATAGACCCTCATGAATATGTTTATTTGTGAATAAATATATTAATTATACAGTCAATAAATGACTGAGTGAAATCAGAAACACCCACAATAAGAATGAAGTTTTGGAGCAACTACTGTCTTTGAGATGTTGATTGTTACAGTTTATATCTAGATGTCCCCCCAAAGCTTCATGAACTCATAGATGGAGCTTGGGGGAGGTAATTGGAACATGAGGGCATGGTGTTCATCAATGGATTAGCCGACCAATGAGTTTATAGCTAAATGTGATGTTGGGGTGTGAGACCGGGTTAGAGGAAGTTGGTCACTGGAGGCCTGACCTGGAAAAGTCTATCTTCTGCTTCATTCCTTGATTGAGCTTTGCTTTCCACTGCATAGTCATGAACTGTTTCTTCTCTGTGGTGCCCCTCTGTCATGCCACCTTGCTTTGCAGCCAGCTGACTATGGACTGACTGAAATCTCTACAGATCATGAGCTGAAATAAACTTTTCTCCTTTATATTTGTGAACGTTGTGTATTGTGTTTAAGAAATGAGAAAGTAACTAAGACATTGGTAAAGTATCCAGGTAGAAATATGCAGAAGAAAGTATCCAGGTAGAAATATGCAGAAGAAAATTGTTAGTTCTGGAATTTGGGATGATTGTCAAAGAAAAATAAAGAAAAGACAGTCATTCAAGTTTCCTATTGCTTCTATAATAAGTTGCAACAAATTTAGGGGCTAAAAATAAGACAAATTTATCCTCATAGTGCTTAAAAAGTCATTGATATGGACAGAGCAGTATTTCCTCTGGAAATTCATTTCCTTATTTTTTCCAACATGTACAGTATAGTCATTCTCCTTGGCCATGATCCCTTCCACTGTCTTCAAAGCCAGTGATGCACTTTCTTTAAATCTCCATTTCTTCTTTCAACTTTGCTTCCACCATCACATTTACTCCTCGGACTCTGACCCTTTTGTTTCTCTCTTATGAAAATCCTTGTGATTGCATTAAATTTACCTGGATAATTCAAAACTAACATTCTTTTTTTAGAGAAAAAAGCAAAAAAAAAAAACCCTACGTAAATAATACAGAATTTTTTAAAAACCCCAGTACAAAATCACCAATTGATAAAATTCTATCTCAGATTTCATAACATAGTCACAACTTCAGCATCCTTTGTCATCTTAATTAATGTTTTCAGATCTGGAGGATTAAGACGTAAACATCTTTGAGGGGCCAATATTTTGTCTAGTACAGAAGTTCACAAAATAATTGTAGAAAAGAATGAAGTTGATTAGTTTTCAGATGGATACATAAAGTATCAAAATAATAGAAGGTTATGAAAGCAACAAGAATACAGATTGTCAAGACAGAATGATTGGTCCACATAGTCAAATGCTGGGAAAGCATTCTCAACGATAAGAAGAAAAATTAAGGTGCCAGATTTGATAATTAGGACATCACAGATGGTTTTCTAGAAACAATTTCTGTCAAGTTTTAGTGGAGGAAGCCAGATTCTAAGTAACTGATAAGTGAATGAGCAGTTAAAAGAGAATAGATATTTAACTTCTTCCTAAGAAAAATGACTTGGTGACAGTTGCTATGGTAAGTAGATGTTGAAGAGATGATTCAGTGTAAGAAACAAGGTGATAAATCTGATAATATCTATTTTTCTAAGGAGAATGAAAATCTATACTTCAGCATAAAGTAACATGCAGGAACATAACTGAGTTTGTGGCATGATGAGAGGCAGAGCTGAGCAAGAACTTGGGGTTATGCTACTTTAAATGGTCAAAGTTGTGTAAGGATACTCTTTGGCATAGGCATATTAGCTGTAAACTCCACTTGTGATTCAATGTAATGGATTTTAAAGCTGATGCCTTGCCAAATTGTTTTATAAGATGAATTGCTGCTGAATCTGAGTTGAGCATTTGAGTTCTGAGTATAAATGAACAAAGATTATGGGCACAATCGTCTAGCCTGTCAGTCTGATGCTAGGGTCCCACCCTTCCCTTTTCTCTCTCATTCTACAACCTCTGATTGCCAGAGGGAGGGTAAGAAATGGAAGAATGGGAAAACAAATGGGGCCAAGGAAGCCCAGAGGTAGAAACCTTTTAATAATGAAAATGTCAATGAATAAACAAGCACACTGTCTATTCTCACTGTAGTTAAAACCAGAAGTTTTCTTTTGGTCCCCTATTAATGAAATTCAGATAAGAGCATATGTGTTAACACAGTTCTGCAGATTGGCCCTTCCACTTATCAGCTGTATTATCTGGAGGGTTGCTTAACTTCTCCAGCTCCATTTTCCTCATCTGTAAAACTAGAGCAGTAATTGTGAATTCAAACTTCACAGATGAACTAACATGAAAAAGGAAATGTGATAGTAATGACTGTGACTTCAAATAACTGCCACTGGGAACAGTAAGCAGTCATAAACACTTCATATATATTAGCTCATTTATTCTTACAACAATCTCATGAGCTGTGTATTATTTTAGTCCTTGTTTTACAGATGAGAGCTCTGAGTCACAGGAAGATTAAATGCACATCTAGTGAGTAAAAGAAATTAATTCATGATAGGTGTATATATAATGGTGAATAATAATGAAAATAATGATGATTTTAAAATACAATGCCCAAAGCTCTGGTAGACTGAATTTGCATGAGGAAATAATTACCTTGAGTCATAATAATTTCTTTGAATCTTTTGAGTAAATAGTTATATTTTCAATGATGAATCCTTTTAATTTATTGATACTCTACCTCTTTTCAGTAAAAGAATTTATGTTTGATATTTTCTATATTCCATTTGTAAAGTTTACTTTTCTCTTGTGACATCAATACAGGGCAAAGAAACTCCCAACCTACTAGATGTCCAATACAAGTTTGTGTTCTCTAAAACTGAAGAATGAATTTTAGGAACAATGGAGGCTAAGAGCAGAATATATTTATTGATAGAAAAGAAACTTATTTCTGAGAGAGAGAGAGAGAGAGAGAGAGAGAGAGAGAGAGAGAGAGAGAGAGAGAAGGCGGTTCCAAGTGTGTTGCCAAGAACTCTGTCTTTTCTAGGGACTTTTATCCAGTAAAACCTCAAATTGAAGCAAGTCTAAGGTGGGAAAAACATGGCAACTCACAAGGTGGGCATGAGGTGGGACAGAACTATGGTTAACCAATAAGATTAATTGCTCAGGTAAAATTGATTGAACTGGGGACAAATGAGAAAGCCAGTCACATAGCAAATAGGCATGCATAAAGAGCAGTGACTCTTCCTGTAGGTAGTTGGGTGAGTGACTTCCAGGATTCTCAGTGTGATAGAGACTTAAAATGTCAGTCCCTGATGTTTATCCTTAGAAAGTGTGTGGGTGCATTTGTTTTATCTTTTGTCTTGAGGCCTGGCCCACAGCAGAAGTGTCTGTCTCTCCCCACAGTTGTAAGTTATCTAGTCTTTTACACTGGCTGCTTTTAGGGCCCATCCCTGTCTGACTGCCTATAACATATCTATCTAACTCAGTTGCCTGTACATTTTTGCCATGTTGGTAAAAAAAGAAACTACTAGTGTTCATCTGAAAACAAAGCATTCCAAAGTGTGAAAGTGGCATTTGTCATAGCAACAGATTTTTTCAATCCATGAAACCCTGTACTTGATCTAACTTTTACCATGACTTTCTCTTATTTATAAAGTGAAATAGAATCATGTACTTCCTGTAAAGCACATGATGGATACTCAGTGAAGATACCTCATTTCTAAGCATTTAATGTTCATTAAACATTAAATTAACATTAAAAGAACCTTAGAAACCAGACTGAAGAACAAATAAAAATTAAGTTCAGGTGTACATTTCTTACCAGCTAGGTATGTCAAAGGATAAAATCACAATAATTTAGTTTAAGATCTTCATTGATTGTTATGATTTCTTTAAATGTCCCCCCAAAGCCTCATTCAGTCATGCAGGTGGCTGAATCTATCATTTGTGATTGATTCATTGTCTAGTGCTGGGATTGGTGGTGTGTGAACTGTGCCTACCCAGGGGCAGCTAGCTGGTGTAAAATATAGGGGAGAGAAGGAGGTGTGCTTTCTCCCTTTTTGCCCTTTTTACTCTTCTCACTTGTGGCCACCATGAACTATTGCCCCTCAGCCATGCCACTCTGCCTTGGATCCAGTTGAGTAGGAAACGAAACTTTCAAATACTGTAAGCTAAATACACCTTCCCTTCCCTAATTTTGGACATCAGGTGTTTTGTCTCAACAACTAGAGAAAAGTAACCAAGACAGAATTTGGTACCAGTGGAATGGGGTTGTTGCTGTGACATTACCTGACTATGTGATTGGAAAGCCTTTGGCATTGGCCCTGGATCAAGGCCAGCAGATTGCTATAGCTACTGGTTTCGAACAGGAGCCTAAAGAGAATTCTTTCTGTGGTCTGTTGGCCATTTCAGAACTTTGGAAATGGAATGGTCAATTCATCAGAAAGAAACAGCTTACTAAATGATAAATTTTAGAAGCAACTACTCCCCTCCCTGGTGAATGGCTGTTAGCATGGCAGGCTTTGGTGGCCCAAAGAGGGAGACACTGGTGTCTCCTGGGACATGTGCTGTGCTAGGACCTGGGGCGCTGGGAAACCAAGCAACTATTCCCCTCCCTGGTGAGGGGCTGTGAGCCTGCAACCCCCACTCCATTAGCAAGTGGGAGCCAGTGATCTGGATATCTTTTGAGAGGTTGACTATGTTGTTTTGCATTAATTCTCTGTATGAGAAGATATGGACAACTATTTGGAAGAAAACAAGAGACGATGTGATAGATAGTGAAGATCTCTAGTTGTCTAGCTGTGAAATTTATGCTTTCTTATGTCCCATTTTGTTCTGTTTGGTTGTGTTTAAAATAAAAAAAGAAAAGCCTTTGGCAATGGCTTGTGGGAAGAGTTTAGAAAGGTTTGGAGATGTCACCTGACAGAATGGCGCTGGAACACCTTAGGCTGTTCTGCATGGGAGATTCTAGTCAGAGCTCAGGAGATGGGAAGGCTGGTAGAAA
>PVJX010019814.1:0-34311 GCA_004027295.1 Dolichotis patagonum
CCCCACTTCTCCTAAAGTACTTATTCTGAATCTGTCATATCACACTAATGCAGTTTAAAAATAGACACTGACAGAAAGTCAGGTGTATTTGTGTATGTGATATATGTATTTGTAGCAGTCATGTAGTGCTTTTCTTCAAGACATAAATTCCTAGAATTTGAAGACCATACTGTATTTTCTGTACCTCTCCTATCATATAGTGAGAGATCAATAAATGTTAAACCAACACATTGTGCTTTCGCAGAACTAGACATGAATTCATAAATTGACAAACCAAGTACCAGGCAAAATATCTCATTTGGAACTAACCATATAAAGAGGCAACAGGGAACAGATTAAAGGGCACAGCTGTCTCGTTCCACAAGTTTAGTTGGAAAATAGCCCAGAGAATATGGGAATATGAGACTGTATATCTTTCCTGTAGACCCATCCCTTCTCATCTCCACAGGATTTTACAACACCACCTTTCGTCTTCACTGCAGCTCTGTGATGCTCACACGCTGACAGAGATAGTTCTTTTATTTACTGAACTAAAATTTTAGCATGACACTCATTTCCTCAGTGACTAATGAAAAATCAGAAAAAAATGTACAACATTTAATTCACTTCACCATAACCTTGTGTTGACTGTATTAAAAATGATAGGAAGTAAGTTGCAGTAAATAAAAGATTGTTTCTTTGAATGATATTTCACAATCCTTTCCCTACTAAAACTGCGCTTTCAGTGTTGAATTACATTAAGGCATAACTTCTAACTTCTGTTTCATAAATTATTAGCAAGTAAAGTAACATTTTAGATTGAGGATTTCAGTTATTGTATTTTCATAAAATGATTGATTATCTTCAGAACCTTTATATAACCAAAAATATTTTTGAAAAACAATGGTTATTTTTAGTCATCTGAGAAGCAGAAAAAACTAGCGTTTTTCCCATATAGAGAAGAAAAGATCTAACCCTCAGATATATCATGTAATTTGCGTATGCTTATCACTATCTGTCAAGTATAAAATGCAAGGTTAGAACTCAGGCTTTTGTAATCTATTGTGCCACATGTTTGAAGCAGTATAATGATTTAATTAACTAAGTAATAAATTATATATTGATTGCCAAGTGCTAACAAGAATTATTAAATTGAAAAAACTAAAGAAAATATCATTTTTCTTCAGTCTTGTCCTTTTATGAAATAATCAGGTAAGCAAATAAATTAATCACAAGATTAAGAGTAATAAAGGAAATATGCAGGAAGAGATTTAGGAGGCTAAGAAAGGCCTCTTGTGGTAAGACTAAAAGACTGAGTTAATAAAAATCACAGGATATTGGTTAAATGAAAATTTCAGATAATTAACATATTTCACATTTGTATATTTGTGTTCTATGCAGCATTTGCAGAATTAATAAATTCTGTTAGCTCATCAGAAAGAATAGTTTGTGTTTTCAATGTTTGATTGTTTGTTCATGCCTATATCTTCTAATCTGAGCAAGTACTCTGAAGAGACAATACACCACATATTAACTATTGTTAATTTCTTGTTATTTTGTTTTGAAATTCTGTGTCATTGTTTTTATTGTTTTATTTAAAAAATATTTGCAGCATTAGCATACAAATATTTGTTTATCTGAAGTTTAAATCCAACTGGGTGTGTTATATTTTACCTAGAAATCCCATCTGGAAGATGACATTTGCGCTAAGATCTCAATGAAATGAAAAAAAAAAACAACAACAACAACAACAACAAAAAAAAAACCCAAAATGTGTTCATAGGTTCAGTCAAAGAATTTTTCAATAAAGGGAAAGATAAGTGTCAAGAAAAGTTCTTGAAAAATCAAAATAAGACAGTATGTTTCAATCTGGGTCAGCGTTATGATAATAGTTCTATATGATATGGGTGAGGAAAGTCAAAGCTGAATCATGTAAAGCTTTCTAGAATTTTGGCTTTCTTCTTAGTACACCATGAATCTATTAATGAATTATAAACTAGAGGGCTAAAGTCTGATTTATGCTTTAAATTAGATAATTTAAATCTTTATGGAAAATACATTGCAGGTTGGAGCAAATATCAAATAAGAAGTACAATATTAAGGCTTTTTCTTATGTTTAAATGATATAATCTGAGCTCTGATTATATTGTGGTAATAAACTTACAGAGAATCATGAGTGAATCTGAAATTCACATTTTAGAAATATCTAGAAAACAGTAGAATTGGTATGAAGTAAAATTAATAACGAAAATTAAGAATGGTTCCTAGGTTTTAGACTTAAGCAGCTGAATATACCACATTTCCTATAACTGGAAACAATGTATAAGTTAAAAATCAAGGATGTCTAAGGTAATCATAGGATCTCTGTTAGGTCTAAATTGATATTAGATTTAGAAATGGAGGTTTCATATCTAAGAAGGCAGAGTAAAAGTGCTGTTGATATCAAGGCCAAGGATGATGGCAATAAAAAACAATGGCTAAAAAAAATACAAAATATTTATGATAAAATTGGTACAATCTAACTTTAAGCAGAGGAAGAATCATCAGTAGAAAGTGAGCAATCAAGTAATTGAAAAATGTAAGATAAATAAGGTATATTGCCTTTTATTATAATAATTTCTAGACTATATAGAGTATATATATATTTTTTTTTTTCCTTTTTTTGTCTTTTTGAGACAGGGCCTCCTATGCAATTCAGGCTGGCCTTGAGCTCACTTCGCAGCTCAGGTTGGTCTGAAATTTACAACAATCCTCCTGCTTTAGCCTCTCCAGTGCTAGAATTAAAGGTGTGCTCCACCACACCCAGCTAGATTATATATCTTAATCTCAGAAGTATGATAAATTGAAAACGCAGTAGCAAACTGCACAATACTACTTCATAAGTGTTAAAGAGATATAATGATAAAGAAAAAATTAATTTCACTCACATTTACTCCAGAGCATTAATAAGCAAATAATGTTTGAGTATTTTATTTCTGTTTCTTAGTTTCTAAAAAGTGACATTGCTAAATCGTTTGGAAAAAAAATCAATGTTTTTGGAATTTTTTTACATCTTTTGGTCTTTGTAATGAAAATATAAAGCTACAGTGTTAAAGTAGCTTATGTTAACTTTACCTTACTCAAAATTATTTTAGTATTCTTGAAAAATATTAATTTTAAAATATATGGAAAATACAGGCAATCTTACAATTTATCAATTGTATGCTTAATGTAATATACAATTATGCTTGTTTTAAATATCTGAGCATTTCCTTACACTTTGCTCTCAAATTTTGTTACATCCACTGAAAAACAAACAAAATAAAATGAGCCCATAGTACTACACTTTATTCATTCACATGCCTTCCCTAGAGGCAAAAGCAGCTCTTATTCATAAACCTGATGCATATTTATGCTTCATTGTTTTGTAGCCAATTAAAAAATCTTATATATTTTAGAGGAAAGTGAGTTGCAAGATAAATAAATAAAATAAAATAAGCTGTTCTGTCCAAAATGCTTAAATGGAAGAAGCTCCTTAGAGAAAGTTGTGCTAAGGAGGGATGTGAAGGGGTAAAATTAATATTACTGTGGTTTTGGATATGATAAAATGCAATGCTAAATTATATCAAGAAAGAAAAATCTCAAATTAAAAACATTAGAGATATAATTCTCTGAAACATTGATTTAGCATCTATACCATTTTTAGGAAAACGTCTCTGTCTGCAGAGCTTTTAAAAAGGTTTTTCACTTGATTTTTCATATATTGTCTTGTGGAACCACTGATAACCAAGAATGAATGCTATTGCTGACAAAACTAAGAGAACAATCACAAAAAGTAAAAACCGTATGTACATATTTCATGAAAATTTAAAGAAAATGATGAAAACTGTTGTATTAGTCAATGCTTACTAAAGTAACAGATTTAATGCAAGATACACTAATGTAAGAATTTGCAAGACTGGCTTACAATGGCCCCCTGCAGAGTTAGGAGGGTGTGCAAAGGGCTGTCTGAAGAATTCAGCGGAAGGCTTGGAGCTGATTTAATGTCCTTTGCAAGTCTGTATCAGAGGGCCGAAGGGTCTGCAGTGGAGACTGAACAGTGCGCTAGAAGCCAGGAGATAATGCCCAAGGCCAAGGCAAACGCTGGTGGTCTCTCAAGAAACAGCAGCCACATCATTCAGGTGACAAGCCCATCCAAAACTGTGCTGATCCAGTTTAGCTGGGTGCCCCTTACTCAAGCTGACACAGTTAACTATCACTATTTGGATACATGAAACTTATTATCATGAAGCAAAGGCCATGAAACCATAGCTACAGTCATCCAAAGAAATAAGGAAATAAGGAAATAACCTCCATCAAAGCACCCAAGCTAATAAGCTCTATCATCAGAATGGGTTTCAGGTAATAATACTAATGTTGAAAAAGAGGAAATAATTTTGGTTCTGGTCAAAATGTATTATTATTACTAACTGCTACTACTATTACTACTATAGTTTATAGTGTGATTACTAATTAACTAACTACAACTGAACAAATTCAAAGTTCTAATCAATTGTTATATATTATTTGATGTAATCATCATAGTATTAATATTGTTTAAATATTTTCCCCCCTCATTTTTAACTTAAGAAACTTAGACACAAGGAACTTAATATGAATGCTTAAATTTGTAAATCAGTGATGGAATCAGAATTGAATAAACATTAATATGCCTTCAGAGATGCACCTCTGACCCTTTCTATAAACAGAATATTCCATTCAAAGTGTAAATCAAACAAATGTTGTTAAAGGGAAATCAGAACAAGTCTTGAAATTAACCATAGCTTATAGATTTCAGACACACTATTTCCCATTCATTACATCTTAACAATTACATTTTTATTATTTACCAAAAAATGTGATGATGTAAACCTTCTAATGTAACTCATGAGCACTCGCCTGTCTTATCCATTTTTATACTTAACTTCTCTGGAGGGAAAGATTTTCAGCAATATTTATTCTTTATTTTGGTTATTTATAAATAATACCTTTCAATATTTTCCACACTAGCTTCCCAGTGTAGATACATGATAATACTGTTATGTCAATGTTCTATTTTTACTTGCTTATAGCTACATCAATATTTTTCAGTGTTGTGCCAAGTATTGTACTGTGACATTTTATTTCTCTGCAGTTTTTTTTTCCTCCTAGAGTTTACTTCATTTTAATTTCTATGGTGTTTTGTATTGCTATTTACAATTCACTCAAACTTTCCTTCAGAATGCAATTTCCCACACGGAGAAGCACATCAGGTGATGTATCAGTTCCAATTAATTTTCTTTCCTGGAGTCCGTCCTCTTGGAGCCTTCTGTCCTTTTGCCCCGATTTGTACTCTCGTTCTCTGGGCCAGCAGCGCAGCTGGCTCTTTCTTTTTCTGATCTTCTTTGGATCATGTTTTGCCTTCATTTTGGCTTCCAGAAAAATATTAATAATGATTTGCGTAGATGGTACAGTTTTGAAACAACATTAGCTTTAAAATGTTGCTTTTTTCCCCTTTTGTTTGATTTTGGGATTTAACTTAAAAAAAAAGTTGATTTTTTTTTTCTTTTAGCATCTTAAAAGGATTACACCCTTGAATCCAGGCTTCTGATGTTGCTTCTGGGAAATTCAACGCAATATTGTAAATTAGTTTTTTCATGTGCTAATCTTTTTTGTCTTTAGTAGCATCTTCACTTTATAGTCAGTTTCAGAGAATTTAGAAAATATGTTTTCGGAAAAAATTCCAGTAATTTTTTTTTCATTTATTACAATCAGATCTTAATGGACAAAAATTACTGATGACCCAAGTTAAAGGAATAATTGAATTGTACATATGTCCTGGGGATTAGAAACTCTGTATTCATCTGCAGATATCTAAACGCTTCTCTGCTGGAAATGTTTCTTCATATCTTTCACAGATGAAAGAAAACTAAGCTTTTTCTTTTCCTTGCAATGGGTTTATTTACATTGTTGGCCATTGCTCTCTGTCCCTGTCTCTTTCCTCACCAATTTGTCCAAAGGGGAGCATAAATTACTCTCCACATGTAGCAGCAAACATTCTAAGATTCCTGTCCTGTAGAAAACCCCCATTGGATATGATGGTCACAGCTGACCTTGGTCACAGAATTACTCTGTGGAGAAGTGAGCTGTGATTAACAAGTGTTCTGATATTATTCTTGCTCTTTGCATTGGTATAAGCTCCAAACTAATCCAGAAGATGGTAAGCAGTTTAACATGTAAGTATGATATAGTCTCATAAATCACAATTTCTAACTACAAAACATGTTCACAGTAAATATTTTTTCTTTATTGTTTCTGGATACCAGGAGCTTAAATATCTATTTCTTCAGTGTAGAATACTTCCTTAAAATCATCTGTGATCATTTTTTTTACAAGGTTTTTCCCTCTTTTATTCTAGGACTCCTATTACTTGTATGCTGGACTTCATTTAGTTTTCTTATTTTCTTTTCAAATTTTCTATGTCTTCTTCTTCCTGTTCCTGTTTCTGTGCTATATTTGAAACTTCTAGACAGTTATTTGCATTTAATAGTGTTAGCTGTATTAAATTTTTAAGAATATTTTTGGCCCTGGAGATCACTTAATGCAATTGATCTCTTTAATTAAAAGTTCATTCAAAATATTTCTTCAGAATATCTCATTAAAAAAACTATTAGACTGCCAAATACTATAGAAATACTCCTATGACTACTTTATCCTTTTATAATATCTTTAATGATTTTTTTCTTGGTTTAACAGTGAAGCTTTGTTCTCAAATAAGTTCACATTTCCAAATCACCAATTTGGATAAAACTAGATTTAAATGTTATGTGAGTTGAAATCACTGTTTCTCTAAAAAAAGAAAGGATATTTTAATATCTAAAATCTTATATATAGGGAGCACTGTAGAAAGAAAAAAACAAAGATGCTCATATGCTATCATTCCATCAAAGATTTATCTCCCAAATATTTAGTAATAAAATTAGAAATTATTTAAATCCATCATTATTCTCAAAGAATGTCATAGATTTCTGAGAGCCTTCATTGAGCTTAAGTATTTATTACACATTTCTGCTTCAGTTCCAGAATCCATCCACGCTGACTATGTATTTATTTTTCAGTACCAGGAATCAAACTCAGGACCCTGCATTTGCCAGGGTGATACTGTGCCACTGAAGTATATTCCAATCCCTGACTAGGCAATTTTGAAAGAGTTCCTCAACCTTAAGACACAGTTCATTTGTCTTTAAAATAAAAGTAGTAATAATGATGCCATAATAGAAATTTTGAGGGTGAACATGTAAAAATAGCAATGGGCTTTTTAGAATGGAAATATATTAGCTGTCCCTTTCAGTTCTACTGCTGACATTATCACCTTCAGGAAGCTTCCACTGTTAGCAAGCCAAAGGACAAAAGCTTAGTATTATTTTGAGACAAAAAATTGTGTACAATCTTCAAATTTTCCCTCTTTTTCTCTGGATTTTTGCTTTACATTGAAAATAGTCAAGACTAAGCCAGATAAGTTTTGGATGATCCTTTTTGTTAATGAAAAATATACTTAAGATTCCATGAATTTTTAAAACTTTTGCATTAACTAAAGTATTATTGAAGTGATATTTACTATTGTTAAAGTAGTTACATAATTTTCAAAATAGTACACTTCTGAAAGTGAAAAAAATTATTAAGTATACAGGCACAACAAGAATATGATTGCCTTTAATACAGGATAACAGAACATGGCTCAGAAATTATATGTTAATGTATCTTATGTTAAAAGATAAAATATCCGTAAGAAACTTTTAATGTTTACTCACAAAAATCTGTTCCATTGTTATTAATAAAGGATAGGAAATAAAGAAGACAACTGTCTCTGTGTTTGTCGCATTACAAAAAGTATATAATTTGAGACATGATATCCAGTTCCCCCAAAATGCCCAAGAAACTTTCTTGTGTTATAGGAAAGAAAAGTATATCTTACAATATGAGAAATAGAGGGAAGCCCAGGAGAAATTCATTGTGTTAATAGATAACAGTTGTGACTAAAATGTGAACACCCATAGCTGCATCATAATGTGTCACAGGGCAGAAATGTAGAACAAACAGTGCAGGTGGGAACTGCAGACCTCATTTATTCTTGAGAGTAGGAAGAGAAGAATTATAAATAGTGAGGGTTAAATCAAACTATGATCCTGTTTTCTAGTATTCATGTGTGTGTGCACAATGAGTCAGAGAGAGGTTAAAAACAAATAAGTTAATAGATGGTTTTTGATTCCAACAGAAAAACTGTAAAAGGAATGTGGTTGCAAATAAGTACTATGTGAACAGTTTTTGTAATTAATTGTATGTCAACTATCAAATTTCCATGTTCATAAGGCTAAACATTTTAGATAAAACTAGAAAATAATATTGTATGCATTTCAATACAGAAAAATAATAAAGGAATCCCATAAAACAAATCTGAATGAGAAAGTCTATGTTTTTCTTTCTTCCTACTAGAAATATTCATATATGTTGGCTTTATATCCCTAAATTCTTGATAAATATGTATTCACCCTTTGAAAACAAGAGGAGAAAGAACCATTGCACAAGCTGCAAAAGGCCACAAATTATTTTTCTTTCCTTTTTTCCTATGTTAATCATGTTGGAAAAGTTTTCCTTGGGTACATAGATTTATGACAACTTTAAGAAGAAAACGTATTTTAAAGTGTGTAGTGCATATTGATGTATTTTAGTAAGAATATCTGAATGCATTGATGTTTGTGTCTTAGGCTAAAAAAAACAAGAAAACTCTTTAAAAAATGATAGGACGTAAAATCACATATACAGCATGATTTTGTTCTCTCTTCCATACTGAGATTACAGACCTATAGTGATGCTTAGTAAGGTAGTTCACTGAGAATTACTTACTCCCCTCAAGCATTGAGCTACACACTTGTCCTGCTTTACTTGGGAGTTGTTGTACCAAAGGTAGCAGTGCAAACACAAAGAAGGTTAAAAATCATAATTCATTGAGGTTCAAAGGAAAAAAAACCTGCAAATATGCAATCAAGCAATTTATTACAAGTGTCTGTCTTCTCCAGCTAATTAGACAACCACAGTTTTCAAGAGATTGGTTCTAATGTTCTAAATTCATGACCTATTAATTCTTATAGTTATCTGGTAACATTGTGGTTGCAGAACATTGTAGTATAAATAAGTCTTTTATGATACATGTATGAAAATTCACAGTCATGAGAGTCTTTCCCTTTTTAGTAATTGTTTTGGGAAGTATATTTGTATGATTCTGGATTCCCTTAAAGTGTTTTTGAGACTTGTTTTGGGGGTTTGGTAAGAAATTATTGGAATATTCTATTTGTATATTTAAAAGACAATTTACACTTTTTCAAATAACTTAGAACCTCTAACTAAATATACAAATAAATGCTGAATCATAAAACATTGTCAAGCTATGAGACTAAATTATGTATCTTAGAAGTTTTCTCTGTTAAATGTGGTTAATAATCTTAAGTCTTTACTCATCACAGTGTCTTTTTAATAATGGTGATCTGTGATGCAAAACTTAATCACTTAATGACATAGATTTTTTTATTTGGATAAATTCCCAAGAGATTATTTACTATTTTTACAAACATACATATATCATATATATATATATATATATTACAAATATATTATCACAAATATAAAAATACTTATTGATTATAAAATAAATATTTGGGGAATTTTCTCTAAGACATTATATTCTAACATGGAAACAATACACACAAAATTTTCTAATAAGGAAGAAAAAATGGAGATTTATAGGTTATCAAAGATTTCTTAATAACATTAAATAATGAAAACCATCTCTCTTCCTGAGAATAAAGTGTTTGCAGTTATTAAAATGCTTATGAAACATATGCATGCTGTAAAAGTTTTATACTGATTATAAAATAAAGATATAAACTATTCAATATAAATTCCATAATATATTTATGCAAAAATAAAGATGTAATAACAGCTATTTTTGTTTTTGTAATGGGAGAATTGTGACATTAAAATTTATGTATTTGTTACATGTTCCTTCACAATGAGTGTGTATTCTTTTAAATCAAAGAAGGTATTGTGGATGTGGTTAAGTAAGTTTTAAACAAGAGATGGACTTGGTAGTGCATGCCTGTAACTCCGGCACTGGCGAGGAAAAAGTAGCAGGCTTAGGAGTTCAAGGCCAGCCTATTCAGCAAACTCACCGGCACCCAAGGATATACAACCAGAACTTACCTCAAAATAAACAAACAGAATCAAATGAAGTGAGGGGTATAGACACAAACACTGACTTCATGAGTTCAAAACTACACTTCAAGGGCTTGGGATATAGCTCAGTGGCTCTGTGCCTGCCTGGCAAGTGCAAAGTCATGAGTTTGATTCCTGGTACCCAAATCAAACACACAAGAAAAACTATACTGCAAATAGCTTGTAAATAAAATTCAGAAATTTTTAAGAAATACAACTCTAAATCCAGAAAAAATTCTACTGTAAGAGCCAACTTTGCATGGGTTCAAAGCAAACTTGGCATTTCTGTCCAAATTTTCTTTGTTCTTTCTCTTTGTATGGTTACCACCAAGGTTGCTAATATAGATGGTCCAGTTTTCACTATCTCTACTCAACAACACTAAACTATTAACAGTTAGGGATTTGGGTGAGGTGTAAACCAAAATTGTCCACCTATCTCATTTCTGGAACACAGTAATGGACACCCACCTCCTGAGAAGAGAGGACAATTATTCTTAACTCACGTCATCAGTCCTTGGTCAGCTAGGTGAAAGGCAGAAATGGAATGGTGGAAGATCCAGGTAAGAGGGGAGCTACTCAACCACAGCATCCAGGAAGCAGAGAGAGAAGGGAGGAGTCAGGTAGGGAGTCAGGTCCTTGCAGGTCATTAGTGAACTCCTTTCTAACAAGGCCTACCAAGGCCACACTGAGCACTTGGCTGTTGAATTCATTATTAGGTGAAGACACTGATTATTACAGTACCTCCATGACACAATAATATTCCAAATGTCTGGCTTTAAGCACATGAGCATTTGAGGAGACACTGTACTTCTAATCATAACAGTACCCTTATGAAAAAGGCCAGAAGGTGTTTTCCTTGTCCCTTCCACAATGTGAGGTTTTACCAAGAAAGAGACATTTATGTAGCAGAAAGTAAAACATCAAATCCAGCACCAAACACCTTGATCTTGTACTGTCTGGAACCACAGGAAGTGTGTGTGTGTGTGTGTGTGTGTGTGTGTGTTCTGTGTTTAGTTTTGGTTTGTTTTGAGACAGGGCTTCACTATGTAGGCAGACTGGCTTGGAACTTGCATGTGTAGCCCAGGCTAACCTCAGACTCATGGTAACCCATCTGTGAGTGCCGAATTACAGTAGCATGTCACCATACCCAGCACAGGAAATACAGTTATGTTGTTATAAACCACTCAGTTTAAAGCAATTTATTATAGCAGCTGAATAGACTAATATTTTATACTTCTCTATGTTATCAGACAGATATCCAAAAGGAAAATGAAGAAGAATAACAGTGAAAACCAGCACACTTGATTATATACTATGCTTAATAAAATCCTTAAAACTTTTGCATATATCATTTCATTTAATGATGAAGATTATAATTACAAGTATGGAAGCAAATTAAATGAGAACAAAATCAATTTTCCCCATAAGTTCAACACTGAACCTAATCACTGAGTTTGATTAAGTTCTCATTCAATTCAGTTTGGGGCCAACATCATGGAAATAATTAAGTACATGAACCATGATACCACTGGTAGGTTATTTTAAATTAGAATGTTAGGCTCTCACTGACATTTAAATGTCTCCACAAAACATTTTTTATTAAATTTAAGTTTGTCTTCTAGATTTTCTTTGATTTCTATATCTATATTAAATAAATATCCATTTTGCATAATATGAACTTCTTAAGGCCTTATTAATTTTGTTGCAGTATTTAGTGCTTATGAGAATAAACTGAAACCTAGAATAACAAAGGCAATTCTGGGCAACAAAAAAAAGGCAGGAGGCATCTCAATTCCTGACTTGAAACTGTACTGCCAAGTCACAGTGATAAAATCATCATTGTACTGGCAAAGAAATAGACCTGAGGACCAATGGAATAGATTAGAAGATGCAAGTACAAGTACAAAGACACTCAACACCTGATATTTGACAAAGGGGCTAAACATGTTCACTGGAAAAGGATAGCCTCTTTAATAAATGGTGTTGGAAAAACTGGCTCTCCACATGCAGAAGACTGAAACTAGATCTATGCCTATCACCATGCACAAAACTAAAGTCTAAATGGATCAAATACCTAAACATTAAAACAGAAACACTAAATCTACTGGAAGGTAGGTTAGGTAGAAGTCTTGGAGACATAGGTGTAGGCAGAGAATTCATGAACAAAACACAAACTACACGGGAAATGCTTCAGAGGATAAACAACTGGGATCTCATATTATTGAAAAGTTTCTGTACTTCAAAAGAAATCACCAGCAGAGTGAAAAGAAAACCCATAGAATGGGAAAGAATTTTAGTCAGCAACCCCTCAGACAAAGGGCTTATATCCAGAACATATAAAGAATTGCAAAACATCAAGCCACCCAAATTCAAAGAGCCTCTCCAAAGATGGGCATCTGAGATGAACACTCAGTTCTCAGATAAAGATATACATATGGCAAATAAATACATGAAGAATGTTCACCAACACTGGTCATTCGAGAAATGCAAATTAAAACAACATTGAGATTTTATCACACTCCTGAAAGAATAGCTGCCATCAAGAAATCAACTGATAAGAAATGTTAGTGAGGCTGTGGGGAAAAAGGAACACTGCTCCACTGTTGGTGGGAGTGCAGACTGATGCAACCTCTATGGAAATCAGTACGGAGAATTCTCAGAAGACTAGGACTGGAAGCTCCATTCAACCCAGCTATTCCCTTCCTGGGTATTTTCCCAGAAAAATTGAAAAGATAATATCACATTGATATATGTATACCCATGTTCATAGCAGCACAATTTGTAATAGCTAAATCTTGGAAAAAACCAAGATGCCCATCAACCACAGAGTGGAATGAAAAGATGCGGTATTTTTATACAATGGAGTGTTACTCAGCTATGAAGAAGGATGATCTTGAGGCCTTCATAGGTAAATGGAGACAACTTGAGACTATCCTCATTGGTGAAATAAGTAAGAATCATATTTATAAATATCACATTGTGTCTTTAGTGTAAAAAGTAATAAGAACTGTAGGAGTAATAAAACCCAAAATGTATAATGGCTACTGTAAAAAAGAGAGGAAAAGAGGGTGCTCTAAAGAGTATAATTGCATGTATGTTTAAGTGTGCAAGATGAATGACCATATTGCTGTTTTTGTTAGATCATGGAGCAGAACTGTTAACAGTCTCATTGCTTGAATGTCTACTTTGTATGTTTTAACTTTGTAACTTGAACAACTATTTCCAAGCTGACAGTGTGTAAGTTATCAAATAATGATTTCTTAGTATTTTTTGTTGTTTTTTTTCCCTTGGAATTTTGTGTTGTTGCTACCCTTTTTTTCTATTTTGTTTGTTTTATTTTGTTTGTTTTTAAATAAAATTTTAAGAAAGAGAATAAACTTATATTGCTAAAATTCTTAAGTAAATACCTAATACCTAATTAGGTATAGCTACCTAATATTATATAGTGAAATAATGTAGGGGCTTCAAAGATCATTATTTACATTAAATGCTTGTATATAACTGATTTCAGTAACCATTAAAATCTCTTTTAAGTTTGATTATTACAGTAATACGTGCTTCTTAGTTTATGTACATTTTTCTGATATATGAGATTCCTTTTGCTTTATAAAATTCATGATGTATATGGTGCTTACTGTTAAGTCTTTAAAATGTTTTCCATGATATAAGGATTATATGCTTATTAACCAAGCTAGAAAATATTTTCTGCAATATTCTATATTTTATTTTAAAATTATTTAATCTTATTTAATATTTCCTCTAATTGGGTACAGCACTTATTTTAGATAAGTATCTCTTAATGAATTGTTTTCAAATATTACTTTTGAAATAATTTGTTCTGCAAACCAACCTTTTACACAAAATATTACAACATATAATTGTTTTTCTAACATTTAGCATTTAAACTACAAACACACACATATATGTGATTTTTCAAAACTATCATCTGTGATTCATTAAGATGATTTATGCTGGAACAAATTTTCAGTTGACCAGTATATAATAAGGTCATTAAAGAACAATAAGGATGGATTCAGCATTTTTCTTTCTTCAGTCTTCAGGGACTCCTTGTCTTGCATGATTTCCTCAAGATAATGGCAAATGGTTCATCAATGACATCTGACATTTCCTTAATTATTCCGAGGGCACAAGACATGAAGTTGTTCTGATTTGAATTCTTCCAATCTTTCCTGGAGATATTTTCTCATTTCAGCCTGGTTTTCATTTCATGTTCCAGGTAACAGGTTTCTTCCATCATTAAAAATCTTTATTGCTATCATTAGTGTTTCTCCTTACGTGTGAAAGAAGGAAAATTTCCTCTTATTCTTCTTTTTTTTTCTCACCTTACGTATTCACATAACTGTTTGGTAGTTTGAGGATAGAAAGTAAAACTTTGTGAACTAATTTAGGGACATCTCTTCTAGTTTTGGCCTTCTTAAACAGAAACCTACAAAAATATATATTTAGTTAGACATTTTAACTTTTTCATGATTATGAGATCTGTATAGTTTGTATATATTTTTTCATCAGCGATCAATAATTGTGATCAATATTTCCACATATGGCTTAGTAATTCAATTGTATTTCTCACTGAAATGAATTTCCAGTAAAAAAAAATTCTAAAATACATTTTGTATGTACAAGGTATATTTTGCCTAGACAATGGTTGGTCTGAGAATTTCATCAAAAAAATTCCTTTTATAAAGATGAACGTAATGGATTTGGAAACAGAACAATGTTGATATATTTCTCTCTGTGTGTCCCTAGAAGAAATTCAATGATCCCATTAACCTTTTTGCGTATGTAAGAAATACAATTAAAATTCCCTGCTTTGTCTACCTCACAAGGAAAATGCATATAAAAACACTCTGGTAGCATAAAACTATACTTTTAATGATATTCTTATTAAAAAATACATTCTGTAAAGTGGAAATAAGAAAAAGCCACTCTGTGAAGATCAAACTGTTGAGGTCATTATTCAAGCTTAAGCATAAATGCAGCATTTATACTGTTCTCCAAAAACTATCGTGCATTTTATTTAGTCAGGTGTCATGGGATATAGGAAAGTCCCTGATTTTGTAGCTTTATCTTGTAAAAATGAATAATCTTTGTCATTCCCTAAAGGAGTAGGATGCTATTAAAAACTCTTCTCACGCAACGCTCTCCAGCTGATTTGATACACACACTTTTCAGGTGAGTGTCAGGCTCCCATGAACTCTGTGTCAGATGAACTGCTCCTTGCATTTCCTTATTACATCCATTGCTGGCTGATGCTGTGATGCTAGCACTTGGTGTATTCTCACTTCCTATGCCCAGGGCTAAAATTTCCGCACATCAGACAACTGAAAAACATGAAATGTTCAAGTCTTACTATGATACTATCTTTCTTTAAAATTTCACATTTGTTGTTACATTTTATTAAACCACACACAGTAGAAAGCAAAGAGGAAAAAAAGAATTCAGGGTTCCTTCCTATATAGAATGAAGAAGAAAAGGGACAAATAATAGGTTCTGCACTTTGCACATTTACATTTTTGTAAAATTATTATTATTACTGATTAAGATGTGAAAATAAGTCCCCTAATTAAAACTAGCCATATTTTGTTTGGTCCCCAGTGGATACAATAGTCTTTTCTTTTCCAAAAAATTTACTTGAAATTTAATAGCTTATTAACCAAGTACAATATTGAACTTTGGGTAATTCACTTAAATTCTTTTGGACTCCACCTTCTAGGCAGTCAAATAATAGTAGTAAAGATGACCTGACACAAATTCCGTGAGCAATACTTGAAGAAAGCAGATAAAAATTATTTAAAGTAATAAAATGCTATATAAATCCCCTGAAATTCATGCTAAGTGGTATCCTTCGGATATATACAGTATAGACAAATCTACAGATGAAAGTGTAAGACATAGAGCTGTTTCATCAATGATCATAAAATGTAATTATGGACCTAAGACTCATTTACAGAAGAGAATATGTATTTTATTTTGTAGAGCTAGAATGTATGCCAAATTTTTCATGTGTAAAAAGGCAAAACTCTTGGTATATTATTGCATTATGGGGATGCTGAAGCTAAATCTTCTAGGCATATGGGATTCTAGTCACTGGGTATGTGAACTTTATGGGTTTATTTCTTTCCCAAATTCCACCCTTCTCATTCTGCTTCCTAGCTACCATGCCATGAGTAGTTTTCCTCAGGCCAGACTTTCCAGCACGCCATTTCTACCTTGAAGTCAGTAGTCTATAGACTGAAAAATGATTCAAAATAAGTCCTTCATTTATTCTGGATGTCATATATTGCATTCCACCAACAAAAAGTGACTATGACAATGGATAAATAAACATTAAATTTTGTATCTCAGATAGTATAACAAGAAGTAAGGAGCAATTGAAAATAAAAGTGAAGGAATGGAAAAGTTCATAACTTTCTTTGTATCTGAGACACAATACCCCCCCCCATTTCCAACTTAAAGGAAGAGAAGGTTTTTTTTTTTCTTTTTCTTTTTTCTTTTTTTTTTTTCTTTCACTGTTTCAGGAGCCTCAATTCATAGTTGGCAGGCTTCACGGGGAAAATGGCATGGTAGATAAGTGTGGTGGAGAAACAGTGCTCGGGTCATGGGAGCCATGAAGCAGAGAGTGAAGGGAGGAGCCACAGAGATAGACAGACCCTTCCAGGTTGGACCCTACTGACTCCTTCTTCTGACCAGGCACTGCCTTTTAACAACATTCAGCTATGGATTTCTTGGTGGTGGATTAATCCACTTATTAGTATAAAACCCTTGTGATCCAAATACCCTCCAAAAGTGCCACCTCAGAATGCATGAGCATTTTGTAAAATATTCCGGTTTAAATCATTAGATTTTTCCCCTAACTACCAAACCTCATATTGTCTTCTGAGATTTAAGGCAGACTCTTAGCTATGAACCCTATAAGTCTCGAAAACAACATTGAACCCTGATACATTAGAGTAGGGTAAATATTCCCATTCAAAAAGGGAGAAATGAACAGGGAGCTAGAAAGGAAAAGAATTCAAGCAATACTTAAACACAGTGGGGCAAACATTAAATCTTGAAAGTCCTCATCCAGTGCATTGGGCAGCTTGTGGCAAGATATGAGTTCTAAATCGCTCAGGCAACTCTGGCCATTGGGCACTGCTGTTTGGGGTGCATAGGCACTCTCTTACAACTTTGCTAATTATATTGCACAAATACTCTGCTTTTCTGGCATCTCCAATTTTCTGCGGCCTTGATTGCATTTTTGGCTTCACTCTCACAACTTGAGAAAACACTGCATGAAGTGCACATTGCCTGGCCACTAATCATTTTGCCTAACATCTCCCTGAAGTCTCTCTGGAAGTTCCCTGACCCCACAACTGTTGTAATCTGCATGCCCATAAAACCAGCTGTACTTAGATGATGCTATTGTCTGTCACCAGTTTGAGAAGTAGACAGTCCTCTTGGCTGGTAGATGCAAAGACTTACCTATGCCTGTTTGGCTGAGCACTGTGAACAGAATAATACCTGGTCACAAATTCCCTAGGGATCTCTATGAAGTAGAGTACCCTGGATCCCTCTTCTCAATGCAAAGTATTTGAAAGTATTTTCCCTTTACCTTTTTACTGACATCACCAAGCCAGTGAAAACCAAATTCTTACTGATTCCCAAGGTGAGCTCAAAATGTTTTTGTTGTCTTGATGCAAAATATTTTCTCTTGGGCCAGGGGTTTACCTCAGCAGTGTAAGTGCCTGCCTAGCAAATGTGAGATCATGAGTTTGATCCCTGATACAAAAAATATGATAATCTTTTTAGTAACCATGCTCTCCAAGGCCCTAACTTTGCAGCAATTGTACCTGCTTTATATTTTTTGGCTCTGATATTCACTTTGATATTCACCATAAATCTGAGTGAAAGTTGCCAGTAATAATCATGCCAAGCCTGAATATTGGACTACCAACAAATTATTCTCTGCCAGATTAATTAGTATGCCCCTGCTGATCCCTGTTTCTCCCAATTGTCAGAACATGCACAAAATTTAGACAAACCATTTTTCAAAGGATAATATATAAGGGTCTTAAATTTACATGCCAGTGGAGTCCTTGTTTCCAAATGAAACCTCCTAAGCTTGGTTTTACTGTCTATGTATCATTCTTTTTAGATAAGCTATATCACTTTGGAGTACTGGGTGACTTTTTACTCACTACGTAGCCCAAGCTGGTCTTGAACTCTTGGCAATCCTTCTAAGTCTCCCAAGTGCCAGAATTACAGATGCACACCACCACCTTATTACCTGCATTTCTATTAGCATTCTGATTTTGTTAGTTCTAACAATATCACACATCAAGCACTGTCAAATATTTTTAAGACTCTCCTAGTACACTGCTCCAAATTTTCCAAACTTTGCAACCAAATTCCAAAACCTTTAAAACCACATAGTCAGGCATAATCACCAAATGACCCCGATTATCTGGCACTACAATCTGGCTTAGGTCTCTGTTTTTGGCACTAATAAATAATAGCCAACACCTACAACCTGAAGGGGGAGATGCTTATTTCCTCTAGCAGTTCCAGAAATTTCAGTCCATGATTGGCAGGTTCCAAGGCAAGAATGTCATGGGAGAAGCACTGGTGAAGAAAAGTTGTTCACGTTGTGGAGGACAAGTAGCAGAGAAAAAGCAGAAGATCCTAAATTGTAGATAAACCTTTCCCAGTTTAACACTGCCTGTGACTCCCCTCTTCCAACCTGCACCCCACACAACAGGATTGGGCTACGGATCCATCTGTTGGTAAGTATTGTACCTCCATGACCCAATCAGTTTCCAAATGTTCCACCTTTGAGTATATGAAAGTTTTGGGGACCATTATAACTCCAAATTGTAAAAGATATTTTCTTGAAGGCTTAAATATATGTAATTTTAGGTAGGCAGAAAACTGGATGGACAAAATCACAGGTGAATGCAGTAGTGTTGATGAATATGTAAGTACAAAATAAAAGATGGCCATAAAGCTCAAATGACTTTTGTGTGGTATGAACAATAGTAAATACTTTAAAATATTTTTCCATAGGTAAAGCGAAATCAGTTTTGAAAGAATTTTCAAAGTAAAGACATACCAAATACAATATAGAAATACAAAAGAGAGAGCAAGAGAGAGAGAGAGAGAGAGAGAGAGAGTCCAGCAATGCATGCAAAAATGTAAGAAATATTCTAGAAGTTTTTAACTATTTTAAAAGAAATATAATATTGAAAAGAACATTAATTAGTAGTCAGTAGGGTCAGTCTATGATCTATATCCATTTCAGAAATGATGTTGAATACTAAAGTACTACTATGGTATTGGGAGTAGGGAAAATAATGTTTCTAGTTCACAGGAAAACAACATGTTACCAAGAAGTAAATGTCAGTTCTAAGAGTGACAATCTGAAACAAATTACATCCTGCTATGTAAAAATTGGGAATAGCTAGTTAAAATCATTGTCAGTTAATAGCCGTAAAGAAGAAAATAACTCTTGAACAAAAGACACCAATATGTACAATATATTTATTTAGCAAAGATGAAAGAGATTCTGGACTGCTTTTAAAAGTATTCTGACATTATCTACCCCATCCTTCCAGTTCAGCATACAAATCTTTCATTTTCTATTTCCCAGAGACAGAATTTAACAACTTAGAGCCCTGAACTATTTGGGTTTGGGCTGATTTTGCAAAATTGTTCTCTACTAGGTATGCACTGAAAGCAGCTGTCAAATCATACAAAGCTGTGTTGGCAACAAGCTACTGAGAGCAAAAAGACAAACATTAAAAAAAAAAAACAAGATTGACCTGGCTCAGTGTTACAGCGGAGGAAAGCTATGCATGTCACTCATACCACTGCACAATTCCTCTGAGAAGAGATGAAACATATAGGAGGAGAGGGCAAAATAAACTTTCAATCCAGAAAAAAAAAATGTTAAGAACAAAGAAGGAAATAAAACCCAGTGGAAAACAAAAGGCAGGTGCATCACAGTAGAAAAGTCCAGATTCATTTTGCTATAGTAGAAAATTCAAGTATTCATTTCCCTTTCCTTTCAAGTGGATCACCTTAAGGCCAGGCTGTTCACAGAAGCAACCCCAAAAGCACAGGAGAGCAACAAGCGCATTTGATGGGAAAAGGAATCAATGAAGACAGGCTGGTTTAACTTTGAAGAATTATTAACCACTAGAAAAGTCAAAATGCTTAAGAAACGAGGAGATGTAAGTCAATGAGGAGAATATAAAAGATTTATTTTTAAATTCAGTGGGCATGTCAGTTTACCCAGTCAAGAACTAAGGCAATAGTTTAAAACATCTTGGGAACTTTTCTGTAAATAAAGTACGGTAAAAGGAGGAAAGGGGCTTGCCAACTTGTAGGTATTCACATACTTGTGAATTCCTAAGTACCCAAAGGCATCTTAAAAAAAAAAAAAGACTGATGATCTTTGTTCACCGCTGTTAAAAAAAATCACTTTAAAAGTCATACAACTCTGATTAACATTGGGAAAATCAATCCTTTCTGATGAGTGGAATCAGGATTCACATTTAACACTGTCCTTCATGATACTGGACAGATGGCGCTTCTTACTCAGAAATAAAGCCTATGGCTATTTTCAATATATTCATAGTGAGTTTTTAAAATAATTCCATCACAATAAAAATTCATCAAAAATCATAATTTTAGGATTACTTTAAAGTGTATTACATGATATTAAACTTAATATCTTTCTGAAATACAAATAAATAAAAATGCAAAGAAATGTAAAGTACCTGTATATATGAGGTACTTTTTTCCCCAACTCTTACATTTCCTCAGGCATTTATCGCTGTCTCTGGAGCAATGAGGGATCTACATTCTAAATCCGTATGTTTAAGTTTGGAGAAACTTTCTGTAGTTTTCACTTGTCACTTGCAAATGTTGTTCCATCATCTTTGAGCCTCAAGTAGAGCTCTACAATCCTCTACAATCCTCCATAGCCCAATGATCTGCTAACTCCCCTTCACCTGCGTTCTTAGCTTCCTCATCTTCTGCGTCATCTTGAATGATATGATTTTGTTCAGGAGTCATCCATGTAACAGCCTAGTCATCCGCTTGAATAGAAAATCTGCCTCCCGTGAATTTAAGTCGCATCTTTCTATGCCCATGAATTCAGGTTTTGTCATTTTCCACAAAGCATTTTACTTTGAAGACAATAAATTTATCCATCCCACTTTAAATGAAATTCCACATTATTTTGACTTCCCTAACTCAGAATAGTCTCTTATTTTCCTTCTAATAATTTGTTCCAGTCCTATGATAAAACTTTTTATTAAGTCATTTTTCATTTTGAAATGATAATTTTTGGTACCTTTATTGACTGTCAGAAGATGATTTGTATTTGTAATTCAAAGACATTAAGAAATTAACTGAATGAAAAAAAGCATCAGTTGTCTTCTTTCAAATTAAAATGCATATTTCCTTCTATATTTTTTATGTTCTGAATTTTCATTTTACTTTTATATTCTGTTTGATGAATTGCTATTTAGACAGCAGTCACATCTTATCTCTAACACTCTGACCCCACTGTACCATCCTGCAAGAGGCAAGTACTTCTTCCATGTGTTTGAAAAGCATCTGTTTCTTCTTTCTTTCAATACATCCGTTAACTTCCTGTAACAGTATATTCAGTTCACTGAACTATCAGTCAGACCTAAATTAGTTACATACATATATATTTATTATGAATATATATTGTATATATCAATATGTATGCAGAAATATGTATAAATATATGGTTTTCTTTGATAATAGCCCATTAAATCACATCCAATTAATTCAAAGTGTGAATTCACTCTTCCTATTTCTTAATGGAGTTCTTAAACAAAACAGTACCTCTGTATTCTTAATAGCAACTTTTTAGTATGGTTTATATTTACAGGAAAATTGAGGAAATAGTATTTTGCATAAGCAAAACACCTAGCTTATCCTGTTATTAATACTGTAATATATTTTTTAGAATCAACATTAATATGTTGTTGATCACGGTAAGTCTCTGATTTAGGAACCTATTTTGTTTTTGGAGAACTTTCTTAAATTGGCTTCATAGGTAAGTTTAACAAAGTGAGTCATGTATCCCTTCTTTAACACAGTACAACGTAGAACATAAAAATACCCAAAGCTCCGAATTACAGCTGCTTTTCCTCCACAGACTTGGCTCTGACGGAACACAGGCTATGGCTGATACATTGGATCAACTTGAGCAGTTTTAAAAGTATAGCTGAGAGACTCAGCAGGGAGCCAGGGTTCTTATTTTGTATACATACTCATCCTGTGCAAAGGAGGGCAAGGAGATTTTGAGAGTGCTACCTCTGCCTTGGGGAGGAGGGGGGTGGCCTGTTTACAATATAAGGGAGAAGAGGTTTGTCTCCTCCCTGTTGCTCTGGCTGCTGCCATGAAGTGTTGCCCCAGTGCTGTGCCACCCTGCCTTGGAGCCAGCTGAGTATGGACTGAGACCTCCACAAACAGTGAGCTTAAAAAAAACCCTTCCCTTCCTTCATTCTGGGTGTCCGGTGTTTTGCCCCAAGGAGATAGAAGTAACAAAGACAACAGAGTAGAGTTACACACTACCACACTGTACAGTAAGCACACAGCACAACTGAGAAAATGTCCGGCAGGCACATGAGCTACTTCGGCTATTTGTGTCCATTTACATGTGCAAAGTCCATTCTATCTGTAAAAGTTTACAGCTCAAATGTTGATAACTTGGGGACTAAGCATAATTAAGATCCTCTTATTTTTTAACTAATGTGTTTCTCCTTGTTGTTTTAGAACTTCTTCTCAAATGCCACATTGCATCTAGTGTAGTGTAGTCATATCTCTGTAAGTCCTTCTCGGACTGTAGCACTTTTCCAGAATTTGCTTGTTTGTATGAACACAATGGTTTTGAGAATGAAAATCTGAATTTGGAACTTGATGTTTGCCCATGATACAGGCAGGTCTGTGGGTTGTTGGAAAGAAGATAAGAGGCTAAGTGCCATTTCCTCACAGGATTTAAAGGTAAATAATATCACAACCATTGCGTGGCTGTCTATGGAAGCCTGGATCAGCTGTATGAGGTGGTGTGTGTCAGTGATCTCCACTGTACATCAAGTTTGTCTCTTGGTCCTTTTGCTTTTACTGCATGAAATATATTAATTGTTCATTGTCCATGCCTAATAAGTGGTGAGTTATGCTCTTTCTTTCAGGGAAGAGAGCACAGATATTTGAAGTTATTTATATATTTTTTTCTCTTTCTTTTAAGGTATAATTTACATAAGGATTTTGTATATCATATGGACCCAGACTTTTTTGTAGCATATAGGTTATTCTCCATTACTGCATTATTTTGTTGCTCCAATTGTTGGATTCTTGGCTTTTTTATGTCATTTTTTCGAAAATCATGTAGTTGTTAAAGAGTGTGGACTTTGAGGCCAGGGTGCTTAGAGTAGTTGATTTCATCTTTTTCTTTGTGGTGCTGGGGATTGAATCCAGAGCCATGCACTTGCTAGCAAATGCTGTATCACTGAATTCTATCCTCATGTTCCATCTCTGGTTATTGAAGTCTTTTTCATCTTATATCCTGTGCCCATTTTATAATCTGCTGTTTTGTGTATGTCTTTTTTGTTGTTTCTTTTCTTTTTTTCTGGAAGGGGTACTATAATCTTTTTTGCAATACAAAATATTTCACACTCATCTTTTTATTACTACATGTTCACAGTGCATAATGATTATATTCTTTGTGGGGACGTGGTCCATATATATAATATGACTTAATTCCTTTACTTCCCTTTTCCTTTCCTTTTCTCCATCTCTTGGTCTCAAAATCAACAATTTCTCCAAAAAGTCTCCTCACTTTTATTGGAGAAAGGCATAAATAAAACAGTTTTGATGCTAACTATAATTAGTCCTAGGGTTTTTTCTTCCTTTGAGATCTTCCTAAGTGTCAGAAGAGCAAAATACATGTGCATATAATAATCATTGAAAGTTCTTGCATATATACATATCATTTTGTAAAAATAACAATTATTTATATATGTAAAAATTCTTGTATCTGTATTAGAATTATTTATATCTGTATCGGATTCTCAACAATGAATCTGACACTAATCCATGACCACAATTATCATTCCAGTCTACTACTACCTTCATCTGTAAACTACCACTCTAAGAAATCCGTGTTCCAAAATTTGCCTTCAATTTACTTAAATTTTCTCTTCCCATAAACAAGTCTATAGGTATCACAATTGTAATTATTGTTTCTGAGGTACACAACTTCATCTTTCAGAGGGTATGGTTTATGCACAATTTGTATTGTTTTCATTGATACATACTTTACTTTTTCCAGCTGAATAGAGCTCTGGTATAATTTTATTTTCTGAATTTCCATCTTCCTAGGAGCCAAGTTTGGTATGGAGAATAATGCCAGTGTATTTTAAGCTGGCTGCCTTATTTAAAAATTTGTTCAGGTTTCTGGACATAAGAATTGCATGTGGCTTTTCTCCTAAGACCAAGGCTTCACCATTCTCTTATTTTTGTAGTAACCCATACTCATCCTTTAACAATTTTTCAGGTTATTTAAATGTTCTTACTGTTTACTTTTGCAGTAAACAGTAAGCAGATCTCAGTCCTTTTTTATTTTATGCACCTGTCACTCAAGATTTTGAGTATGTTTTCTGGCAGTCTGCTAGATCCAAGAGACTTGTCAGAGTCATTTTCAGCTTTTCAGTGTATTTTTTTGGGGGGGTGATTTCTCCAAACTCTGACTTACATTTTTGGAACTGGAAACAAAATTCTTTGTATAATTTGCAGGAAGTACATAGACTAAGTAGGATTTCCTTATTAACCCAAGTAAGCAGCATCTTTGAGGAGAAAAAGTCTGAAAATTGCCATGAATTAATTATATTAATTTAATTATCATGTATAATGCTTTGATTATATTTGCATTCTAAAAATTAGAGTTATAGATTAGTCATCGTATATGTAACAATAAGACAAAAAGTGTGATGTCACAATAAGAAGCAGTAACCAAAGGGGGGTTAGCTAAAAGAAATAAAGACTTGTGACAACTAAAAGCACTGCTTTAAATAACTAAAAAGCATACCCTCCTGCCATTTTTGAAATAAGCACTATTACAAATCATTATATAGCCTCTGGAGTGATTTGTGCATTTATGTGGTTTATAAAAATTGAAGTTTGTAATCCTAACCTCATTATGAAAATTTAAAAAAAATGTGTAAAACTATTTGAAATAGACTAAGTGTAACAAAGTAACAGTCTACCTAATAGGTTTAAAGCAGCTATTACAATTAACACTTAAGAACAAATTGAAAGTTGCATCTATCAGGTTTTGTTGCCTAGAAACCATTAATATAGATACCTCAGTACACCAGGCTTTTGGAGAGGTGAACAGTTTCTATATATTTTATCTACAAACTATCTGGTACTAGGCATAACTGTAGTAAACAGTAGCTATATTAAGATATTTTTCTTATTCTGGCAAAATTATTGTGAATAAATTATCATAAAAATATCTTGTCTGCACATATCAAAGTTAAAGTAGTGTTCTTAATTTTTCTTATTGAGAATGAAGTTAGGACTATAATTTTTATCTATGATACACTCTTTTTTATATCCATGAAAAGCTTTTTATTGTTAGAAAAGACTCATCCTTTGTTTTTTCTAAGTGTGACAAAAACAAATGCTTGTCTTGTGAGAGTATCTTGCAGTATTTGTTTTGAAACAGTTTGATAGAATTAACTCACTGTTTCCCTGCGATAGCACCCCTGTCTAGTAGGTACAAACAGTGCTTTATGAAGCTGACTATGAATTCTCACTGGAAGAACTTTATGACTGACCAATGGTTCTTACTGACCAGCAGTTGATCAAATGATCTTTCCCAATTGCATGCCAGGAAACCACTTTGTATAGCAGACACAACTCACAGAGCTTATCCTTGTTCAAAGTGATGCTCCTTTGCCTTAAATTCTGGCCCGATCCACTTCTAAGTCTGAGAAAAGGATTGATATTATCAAACTGATACTTTCAGGAGATCGTTCCTGGTGCAGCTGAATGTAATAGATTATAGAGGCAGAAGCTGGTGCCGGAAGGTTAGAAAGGAAACACTTTACAGACATTTGGATTCAGTCTGCGTTTGGCTGGAAGAGAGTTCTTCTTTATGACTGAAGCCATGTAGAGCAATGACAGCTTTGTGAAAAATTGCACAGAAAGCTTTACTGGACTTGGAGATATTCTGCAAATCAAAGGAAATAGAATAATATTTACTTGTTTTCTTTTGTGTAGAAATATTGAATTTGGCAAAAGTTTTAAAGACTAATTGAGTAAATTGTCTGGATTAAAAATTATAGTATTTTCTAAAATAGCGACTGTGGCAGGAGCTAGAACTATGACATTTATAAGATATGTGCATTGTCCAGTAATTACAGGTGAAGATAAACATCTTAAAGGGCCCTTGTTACACAGAAGCTACCAGCATTTGCAATCAAAATCTTGGTTATTTGAATACTAATATAAACATCTTTTACCGGATGGCTCTGTTAAGTGTTTCCATAGGAAATAGGAATTGAAAGGCAAAAGAGTGATTAGTTATGAGAGCCTTCTGATGTCACCTAAGCATATTTTCCTTCTCTTAACTGGGTGTATTTATCTACTCAAAACCATCTGAAAGAGGATCCAAGGATGTCATTTTCAAAAAGTATAAACCCTTGCTTTGAGAAGTGAAGAAAATGGGATATGAAAAGAAAACAAAGAAAATAAAATGGACTAGTTAAGTGCAAATTTGAGGAAAAGTAACAATTTTCATATTACAATAGTTTTGTATCAAATATTTGCATCAAACTTATAACTCTGCATCTGAAATTGAAATTTAACTGAACACCTTTTATTTTTATTAGCTGAAAAGGGTAAACTGGGTAATAGGCATTTTTTTTTCCTGTCTGGGTAGCTGCTGAGTAAACAGTATATTCAATTTTATTCTGATACACATTTCTGGAACGATAACGATGAGGGAGTTTTTAAAACGTGATTTCTGGGAGGTTATGAGTGCACGTGTTGTAATACCTCAACAACTCAGTTCCACGTATTTGCGATTTTTGTTACAAGCTGCATTGTGTTGCCAAGAAACCCTATACGGTAACCAAGAGATCCCTAAAGGTATCAGTAATTCAGAAAAGGAATACTCAAACAGTATGCAAAATAGTCATCTAGAGCACTTGATGCAAAGATTGTAGAAGAGCTAGGATTTAGAATATAGTCTGATTTTTAAAATTATATATTTTAATAAAATCTATGTTAATATTAAGATCAATACTACTATCATACTTCAAGAAGTAGCTTAATTAAGTACTATCCAAGGTGAGACAGTCCAGAGCATGACATAAAATCCAAGCTCTGTGCACGAGTTCTTGCAATGATCTCAGATATGTTTTGGCAGTGTAGAAGTATTAAATTAAATTTAATCAAACACAAAAAATTAGTATGAAAATCCAGAATGCTATCAGATAGTCAAACACTCACTATAGTAAGTTCCTTGACTTATGAAAGAGTTCTGTTCCAGGAGGACATTTATAAATTATATTTGTTTCTAAGTCTGACAAAGTTGAGTGTTTTTTGTTTTTTTTTTTTTTGCATTGTTTTTTGTTAGAGAGACTTGAACTCAGGACCTTGGCCTTGCCAGGCAGGCGCCTGTGCTGCTGAGCTATAGCTTGGCACAAAGTTGAGTGTTACACATCCTTGACAGAAATGTATAACGTAAAACAAAACAATACACCAAAACACACACACAAGTACAGTAAGACCCCGACTGCACTGTACTGCTGTACGCTATCGTATAAGCACACAGCAGCACAACTGTTAAATGTCTGTCAGACAAGGAAGCTACTTTCAGTGATTTCTTCCCATTCATGCTTATAAAGCAAAATCTGTTTGCATCCGTGAAAGTTCCCACTTTGATATTGTATACTGCTACCCTCAAAAGTGTTGCTTAGAATAACAGATATAGACATGTAAAATTGATCTAATCATATGAATATTAACTGTTCTTTTTTAATAGCTAGCATTGCCAAATTCCTATCATCTTGTTTTGTAAACTTATACTGTTACTGCATTGTATTGTATTCAAGAAGTTGTCATTTGTTTGTCTCTTTTGCCTTTTTCATCTCTGTGCTTTTTTTCTCTTGAATAAATTTTAAAAAATACTTAAAAAACGTTCACACTGTGAATGTTCATGGAGACTTGCTGATTCAATTAAAAAATTAGCATAGGATGCGTCAACAGCCCCCAAAACCATTCTTCTCAAAATAAAAGTCACCGTCCTTCTGAAGCATTGAAGCCTCTACAGGACTGACTTCTTTTCTATTCTGATCTCCTTTCTCTTCCACACTATAAGTTAGAATTAAGTTTTAAACAAAAGATGTACTCTACAGATGTAGGCAGTGCATCTGTCTCCTGAAATAGTTACCCGTTTGTGATTTACATGCTGGAAAGTAGATCCCTATAATTCTTATAAATGTTATTTAAGCATGAGTATATGTTTCCAAACTAAGAATTACTCAGAATTGCTAATGAGTAAGAAGACTTCGGACCGAATAAATGACTAAGAAGAGTTAATTGTAGCAGGCTACATTTTAATGTTTATTACTATACTAAAATGTAGGGTCTGTGTTCCAAGACCTGGGTGAATGTTACTTCAGATAACAACAAAACCTATAAGTAGTATTTTCTTTATACATAAATACATATTTGTGATTCATATTTAAAAATTAGGAATAGTAAAAAATTAACAAATAAACATAAAAGGGTATACCTATAATGATATACTCAATGAAAGTTTTGTGAGTATGGTGTGCCTGTCTTTCACATACAATATCTTACTGTACTTTCACATGATTTTAAAAAAGTGAGGAATGTCTTCTCTTTGGCAGTTTCTAATTGTTAATGTCAGTGCTGTATTGATTTGGCATCACGTTTAAATACAACAAATATTAACTTTTTCAAAGGCACTGCAATATCACAAAAGTGCTCCTAATAAGAGAAGGTGATAACTTATTAAGGGGGGGTGTTCTATATAGCAAAGATGGGAGGGACAGGAATTAATATTATAGGTAAAATGGAGTGGGACTATATTAGGTATGATCACTCAGAGTAGTGTAAAAAATAAAATTTATGAATTGCTTATTTCTGGTGTGTGAGTCATTATTTACATAGCCTATTCAAAAGTAAACTAGTTAATTCCCTTAGTTTCCTAACTTTGATACAGAACCATAGATGGTCATTACTAGATTGATTTTCATCTAAAAGTCAAACTATTACTTCACTTAAAAAGGTAAAAGATGTGACTAAAATAACAAGAAAATATTTAACATTTTAAAAATATTCATTATTGTGAGACATACATTGGCATTAATATCCTTCAAAATACTCTTATTTGCCTTTTCTGTCACTTTCTTAAACAATTCTGGAAGTGATCTTTCACAAGTGTCTTTAACAAGCGAACAAAGAAAGCTGAATGCAGCCACTGAGTGCCAGACAAGGAGGTTTGTAAAAAAAAAAAATACAGCTTGCTCCCATCCCATGTCTACAAATCAGACACTATGCATCGTCTGACTCTTCTCCAAAATCAAAATGATCATAAAAGGTAAGCATTTGATCCGGACATTGAGGAAGCGATAGCAATGCATCCAAAAAAAAAGGAAAAAGGACTTCAGAACATTTTCAAAAAGTGACAAGAAAGATGAGATTGGTGACATGAAGGGGCAGTATTTCAAGGTGAATGAATGCAATATGTCTTTCAGTGTTATAATTTTTTGATTAAGCACTTAGTGTATGTTCAATCACATTTCATAATTAGTTTATGGACATTCACTTTAAATTCCAATTCGAAACCCCATACTTTTAAGAAGCATTTCTGCTTCTAGTTCCATATTTAAAATCTTACTTTTTGTAACTTGGGATATAAATTAATAATTTGGTTTATTAGTTTTTCTTCACATTCTATGTGGACCCATACATGTGTGTGTACATGTACATGTTTCCATATGTATGAATGTATATGTCTATAAAACGGAGAGAGGGAAAAATGGAGGAAGGCAGAGAGAGAGAAAGAGAGAAAGAGGACATTTAGTATCTATTGTCATGCATGATTTTCAAAGGCATCAGATCTTTCTGGCTCTCATTTCTAGTGTTCCGGAATGGTTGCCATCCTTGACTATCACAAATTTATGAACAGCTATGAAAACACAATAAATATTATAGAAATCACCTTTTCCTCTTCCAGAATGGCTACCTTTTATGGGTTATCAAAAGCTTAATATCAGCTATGAAAATGAAAATAGAGTAAGGTTATACAAATCTCCCCTCACTCCCTTATCATCTTATTTCAAATAATATTTTAACAGTGAGTTATTAGTAAAGTTCCAGCCATACCTTTCAATCCAGTGTCTGAAAAGAGTACGTCTTTCCATTCTTTTAGAGGCCAGGGTTTTAGAACTTGTTGTACATCAACATTATATTGCAAATGATGGTAAAATTCTATAATTTCCAAATTGATTCAGTACCAAAACCAATTTGGATAAAATTGAATTTTATGGCAGAATACACGTATTAAAAGAATTTTTAATTTTGGAGAGTTAAAAGCAAATGATGCAGGGCTGGGCATGGTGACACACACCTGTAATCCCAGCACTTGGGAGGCTGAAGCGGGAGGATTGCTATGAGTTCCTGGCCAGCCTGGGCTACATAATGAGCTGAGGATCAGCCTGCATCACGTAGCTAGATCCAGTCTCAAAACACCAAAACTAAAACAAAGCAAAGCACAAACGATGCACTATATATCAGTCCCATCTGAGGAGGGGGATATATTTTTGAAAGGCATTTCTGTAGCACCTAAATGTGCATGTATGTGTATAATTTTACATATGAAATTGATATTTTCACACAGTTGAAAATAATTCAATGAATACTATATGGTCTCTGTTAGAGTTGGTTCCATTCCAAACTTCTCTGGCAGAGGTAGATTTTAGCAATAGAGTCATCAGCATTATGTCATAAGAGGTTACTAACATCTCTGAGTAGTAATGGTAAAAGGTAATGATCCATCGTTACCTCTCCAAAGTACCTGTATTGGAATGGATGATTCTGCAGAGGTTGGAGGTTTAGTAAATGCACCAGAAAGAGAAGCCAAAGGAAACAGAATTTTAGGAACCTCATGTGGAATCTCTCTACATATGTGAAAAGCTGGATTTCATCATTGTTTGAACTTCCTTATAGCTACGTATTTCTTTTTCTTGCTTCTTGAGTACTTTTAGAGAGAGTGTTCTGAGTATTAGTGTTTTAGCCACAGGAAGCTGGACTGATGTGTTTTGTCATTTTATTCTCTAGTATTGTCAAAGCGTTCAGGGGTTATCAGGAAATGAGTTTTTGCTTCTGGATCAACGCAGCTAGGCCAGCAGACGCAATTTCAGCTCACTTACGAACTCCAAATCTAACACATAAAAATACTACCTGTTTGGTCAAGTCCCTCCTCTTAGAGTCTGGTATCATCAAAACGACAAAGATCAAAGATGAATTTGCTTGTTTAATGAACAACTTTAGGAAAAGAGAAAATTCACTGCCCTATTACAACCATATGGTGTTGGTAGGCAAAAGAGCTCCACAACTACAAAAACACTACACATATAAAATATTAACCCAGTCTCTATATAAAGAGATTTTAAAAAGTTGAAAAATAAAAAAGTTAACTCTAAGTTGGAGGAGTGGAAGAGAATTGGACCCAAAAGGCACATAGAAAATGGTAAACATCTAAGTAGGATCTCCTTGTGTTCCTCTGGGTCCCATATGCTTAGGAACTAAACAGGAGACACTGAATAAAGATGGAACTAGAAAAGGTTATGGATTGAACACATGTCGATGATGGAGTTTGGGAATATGCTACAGAAATGTGCCACCTGACTGGGCTACAAAAGGCAGAAACCTCTGGCTAGAAATCGGACACATAGTAACTACACTGCTCCTGATGAAGGGTTTGGGTTTTAAATACATGTGAGGAATCCAGGTCCCTGCTCAGGTTCCTGCATTTTTGGCCATCATTTTACTACCAGTCGTGTCAGTTGTGTGCAGGTGTAACTTGACTGCACCTGGTCTCAGCTTTATCAAATGTCTCTTGCTTTCTGTTCTGGAACTTATCCATCCGTGACACCTGTGAAAACCTACTTACACATTCTGATTCATTCATAAGGCTGAAAATTCAAGAGAATTGACGCCATAAGGGGAAAGTACTGGCCAAGTGTGAGAAAAGCTGGTGGATATTTTTTTATGTGTTTCTTACAAGCAAATTTACCAGATTTAGCAAATAAAAATGCTAGACATTCTGTTAACATTGAACTTCAGATGAAAATAAAATTTCACTACAAACATAGTCATGCAATATTTGGAATATGTATTAAACTTGTTTAACTGAAGGTCAAATTTAAATATGTATTCTGCGGCTTATTTGCCAGCCTTGCTAGAGACAGCAGTTCTGTCGTGCATCCTAACTGGATTTTCAGTCTTCATCTCTAATAAATTTGTGTCCCAGTGAACCATGGGAATGAGTAGCTTAATAACACATATTTTAAGTGGTTTCCCATATGTTTTTGATGGTCAGTTTCATATGTCTGTTAATAAGCATCAATTCTTGAAATAAAGTGACAACACACAGAACCTTTTTCTTTCAGGAATATCATAAAATATTGCATAGAAAGACATTTTCAGGATGAAATTATGGAACAAAGTAACTCGTTGGAAATCTGAAATCAGTAAACCCTTGATAGAAGGAAAGAAATTAATAATTTTCACATGCAAGCATACCAGGGCTATTAAGAGTTTTCCATATGATAGCATTGAAATATGTAATTGTGAGAGATGAGGTACAGGGTTACTCAGTATTTCTGTTTGTCATGAATTTGTAAGCATTAGAAATGGAAAAACAAACATACATATATATGTATATGCATATGTATGTGTATATATATATAATACTGTAACAGACATTTGTGTAATTATAATTGTTTTTTTTTGATTTTTTATAATATCAGTTTATAGTACTCCATAAAGGAACACATTTCCATCACCTTATTTATTGAAAACTTTATCATTTTTTCCACTGGTCAGCAATATCATCTCTGTTGTATATTGTGGTCCATAGAATTATAGGTCTTTATCTACAGTTTATCTAGGTTTTTATTCTTTTCTTTATGTTTTTCTCTGAAATATACCATGCTATTTTAATTATCATAGCTTATACTACATCTTTTTGTATACTAATGAAAATGAGTACTTTGATGCTTTAAAAACTGGTAAAATTGCATACTTCTTTAAAAACCTCTGGATTTTGATTATGATTACACTAAATGCATGAATCAGTTTAGGAATATTTTATCTTTATGATATTGTATTTTTCAGGCCATAAATATTTTGTGTGTTTTTTTTAACTCATCAGATCTTTTGAAATGATTCTCAATAATGTTTTAAAGATTTTTCATAATGGACTCCTACATGCCTTGCCTTTTCAGACAATTTCTATTTTTTATAATTTTGTAAGTGATATTCCCCAAAAGCGTATGTGTTAGTTTCCTATGGTCAGTAGGGAGAAAATAGTTTTATATATTAATTTTACACTTATTTTTTATAATTGTTCTTATTATAGTTTATCAGCGGATCCTTGTATTTCATATGTACACTATCATGTCATCTGCAAATAATGACAGTTTTATTTATTCTCTACAATGTTCTGTATTTTTAATCTGGTTTTTTTTCTTGATTTATCTTAGTTCCGAAGTTATCCGGCAATGTGCTGAATATACATCTTGGTGTTGGTGTCCTTTCATTGGTTCACCACCAAGTAAAGTTTGTTATATCGATTTCTTAACATACGATATTTTCTGCCTATACTGATGCATTGATCACCCAGCTCCCGCACCATGCATTCCTAAATTTGTCTAGGTTACTTATTTCATCTTTTTGCTGCACCCCTCATACAGACAG
>PVJX010019815.1:0-34256 GCA_004027295.1 Dolichotis patagonum
TGAAGTCCAGCAAAACTATCACTTTTTGTTCAAAGTGATCTTAGCTTGCTTTGCCTTGTTTAAGTTCAACACACATTAAGGTATGGACAGCTGTTTTGAGGAGAATGAGAGACACTATGACAGCCATTCATGGCTTCCCTAATGTCTGGTCTTGAAGACCTGTAATGCCCTCCTCGTCCTGCTCAGATCAATTCCATACCAGGTTGTTTCATGTGAATTCCCTATATGTGACAATATGGACAACTATTTGGAAGAAAACAAGAGTCAATATGATAGAGAGTGAATATCTCCAATTGTCTAGCTTTGAAATTTATGTCTTACGTTGCTTTCTTGTGACCCGCTTTGCTCTGTTTTGTTGTGTTTAATTTTACCCTATTGATATAATTGCATGTATATTTGAGTGGGTAAGATGGATGACCATATTGCTGTTTTTGTCAGATCGTGGAGCAGAACTGTAAACAGTCTCCCTGTTTGAATGTCTACTTTACATGTTTTAACTTTGTAATTTGAACAACTATTTCCAAAAAGTCAGTATGTAATTAGTCAAGTAATAATTTCTTAGGTTTTATTGTTGTTGTACTTTTCCTTTTTTCCTTGGAATACTGTATTGTCGCTACCCTTTATTCTGTTTTATTTTGTTTTGTTTTTTTCTCTTTAAAGAAAATTATAAAAAAAAGAGAAAAAAAAGAAAGAAAACTGAAATGGTTGTACTAGTTAGTACCAGACAAAGTAGTTCAGAACAAGGAATACTGTGGTGATTACGGAGAATAATAATATTGAAAGAGTCAATTCACTAAGAAAGCATAATAGTACATACCTGTGTGTACTTAACAATGACCTCAGAACACATTATTCAAAACCTCTTAGAAATAAAAGGAGAGTTGGGTGTTGGCACACACCTGTAATCCCAGCACTTGGGAGGCTGAAACAAGAGGATCACTAGAGATTAAGTTCAAGGCCAGTCTGAACTGCATAGTGAAACCCTGTGTCAAAAAAGAGGAAAAAACAGAAAGACAAAAAAAAAGAAGAAAAGAAAATCTACAGTTTTAGTTAAAGGCTTCAATACTCTTTCATCAATAACTGATGAATGAAGAATGAACAAAACAAATACAGATACACAGAAGGGCTAGACATTACTCTCCACCAGACTGACCAACATGACACTCCATTCACAAATGCAGGATACATATGTGTCAGTGTCATGTGCACTCCATGAAATTTCATCATGCTACTTAAAACAGCATGCAGTTTAAATCCTGTGTATTCTTTTTCTGGAATTTAATATTTTTGGACCTGTGAATGACCTCAGACAATTGAAATCATGGAAATCAAATCACAGATTAGGGGGGATTACTGATTATGAATGACATGATTTGACGATTTAAATAAAAGATGAATTCCTGGAAGGACACAAACTATCAAAACCCACACATGAAGAAATATATATCTTGAATTCAAGAAATCTCATGAAGCCAACATTATTTGATATGAAAATCAGATAAAGGTATTATAACAAAAGAAAAACAGACCAATATTCTTTATGGACATAAAAATTAATATAAATGCTCAACAAAATATCAGCAAATCAAATTTAGCAGAAGAAAAATTGGTGAAGTAGACAGATACATGGCAGAGACACTGACCATGTAAAAGAATCATAAAAGAACTGGTTACATGTAATAGAGAACAGGCCACACATAGGCATACTTCTCTTCAGTAACACAGTGTCATAGGATCAGGCCTCTGGGCAAAGGCAAGTGCTTCTCATTTGAGCACTTGGCATGTTTTCAAACTGCAAATGTTCTAAAGGTTTGAATAATGTCTTCCAGATATGTTAGGAGAGGTTTCCTACTTGTGATTAATACAGGCTTGATGACACTGAAGGCTCTTCCGAGTGCTAATAAATAGTAAGAAGAGAAAATAGTTAGTTGGCTTAATGTTTATTAAGAGCTAGGTAAGGAAATGTGAGATTAATCTCCATTTTAAAAGTGAGAATGCTTATCTTTATGTAGGTTACACTGATAATTTAGTAGTGATATATGTTTCTATGGTACACCACATAAAAGTATTTCTCTATCTCTGTCTCTGTCTCTCTGTTTCTGTCTCTCTCCTACACACTCTGAGGAGGCTACGTAATTACTTAGTTCTTGCTCTGTTAATATTCCAGCCATTTATGTTCTGTCCATCTTCTTTCCCTGCCTCCAGGATTCTCTCTTAAAGAAGAGCTCATGCTCTTTCCATCCTACTTCTAGCTTCACTTTCTATTCATGTTTTCAATGGATCATGAACATCTGCCTCAATTTCCTTTCCACCTGGTCCCTCTTGAATCTCCTATAATCGCCCAGTATTTTCAAGTACCATCCATAATGAACAGAATGCTAGCATTCTGGGAGGCTGAGAGTGTTATCAGGAGGACATAACATTTGCACTCAAGGAGCTATAAAACAAAATCAACATAAATCATCCAAATATCAAGTAGGCAGTGACTGGAGTCAATTTGAAAAGGAGAATTGACATTTATTAGATATCTTCTAGTACACTGTTGTGACAGACTATCTCCCATGACAGCCACCAGCAATTCTCCCAACCCTCTACACACATCACATCAACATTGTGTCAGATACCATGATAAATATAAATGGATCAAATTCACCAATTAAAATACAGGATTTATATACATACAAATTGTGTGTGTATGCACGTGTACATGTTGTGACTGTATGCTATCAATAAGACAAGCCTAAAAGACATAAAAGTATTGAAAGAAATGACTGGAAAAATATATCAGGTAAAAATTAAGCATAAAAGAGTTGGAGAGCCAAGCATGGTGGCACTGGGCTGTAATTCCAGGATACAGGAGAGAGAGAGGCAGAGACAGAGAAAGACAGAGACAGAGACAGAGACAGAGAGACAATAGCTAAATTAATATCAGACAAAATAAACCTTAACCACTTACCCATCCAATTACTTAAATACAGGATGACCAAAAATGCATATTTTTCATTTATTTCTATAATAGAGTATGACAGTAAATACAAAAGTGACAATTTTATCAAATTTATTTAATACAAGAATTGACTGTTTGCAATGTCTCCTACCCAAGCAATACTTGGGACAGTCAGTACACAAACAAATACACTGTCGAAATGAAGCTTGGGGAAAACTGTTAAGTGGTTAATGTAGTCAATTAGGAAGCAGAATCACAGCATAACAATAATAGAAGTGAGATAAAGATGTGAAAGATATTCTTGGTGTTGGTTTTAGGAACAGGAACCCAGTAACTATGTCCCCCACTATAACAGAATCAGGCCAACTCTGCTCAATTTCAATTCAGTCTCACAATTCTTTATGTGAAAACTCTCAAATTTCCTACCATATATTTGATTCTATATGTGATCTAACATACATATAGAATTCTGGGCCTGTTGATTACAAAATATACATTAATTCTTTTCAGGAACAAAGGAAATATTTTTTTAAAATTAGCCTGTAGAAGGCAATAAGGCATGTCTCAGCAAAGTCCAATGAAGCTGGACACGGTGGTGCATGTCCGCAATCACATGTTCAGGCTAAGGCAAGAAGATCATGAAACAGACTGTCTCGAAAAAGAAACCCAATGAATCATAGCCAATATCTATATCAAAAGTCACCCTGTCTTATAGCTTCCTCTACCATTACCTTGCCTCTCCCAAACTCCTCTATTCATTGTTGTATTTCTCTCTCTCTGTGGACACAGCATGCATCACTCACTTATTTACCATGTTTTTATTAAACACTTATAAGTTCTGTTCTAATCACAAGAAACATGCTAATGAGCACAGCGAAAGAGACAAACACCTGTCCTTTGAGACATTTACATTCTAATATCACCTCTCTCACTAGACTACAAGTGACTCAAGGCAAGAGTGTGACTAGCAGATACGTACTGTTGGCTCTGGGAGGTCACAGACTCCCCACTGTGATACTGATCAGAGGACTTCATGTGGGCTCAAGCACATCCTTGGGATTGTGGAACATGGTCATCAGGCAGGGGTCTGAGGCCAGAAGGAGTGACAGAATCTTGATACACCTGGCTAACTCACTACTGGCAATTCAGTAGCTCAAATCTCCACATTCCACAGGTCACAGCAGACCAACATCTAAAAATCAGACTGTCGAAGCATAGAGGCAGAAGGTTAGATGGATGTCAAAAGTACTCAAAGCAATGAAGTCAGATCATAAGGAAAAATCAGGTCTTTTGATGTGTCTTTGCCAACTGAAGAGGCCAGATAAGCCAAGTGACAGTTGTAAGGTTAGCCTGGCTGCAGGATAACTTCCCCCGAGACAAGAAGGGCTATCCAGCCCTAATGACACATGGGCTAGACAGCAGGGCCAGGAAGTAGACAGCACTTACCGCAAACTGGTTCATGTTCTAACTGGAATTAGAGGACGGAGGTCAGCTTTACAGAGAATACGCTCCAGAATGGAAAGTTAACAGAATCCCCAAGGAAGAAAATGGCCCAAGAGGCAGGTGCCTTCGGTTGCTGATATAGGTTTCAATAGTGACCCCTCATTTCTGCAGAGACCAGCCATGCCCCTTTTCCAAATGTTGCATCAGTCCAGGGAGAAAAACTGAAACAAAAGCCCCACAGCCAAAGCCAGGGAGAAAGGGAGCTACTTAAGGCCCTGCCCCCTTCCCCACAGCACACAATGGCCAGGACCTCCACGGGACAATCCTGGCTCTTACAGACTCAATCGGACCTGGTGTTTTCTGGTTTTAAGCCTCTGTTTGAGCACTGTTACTATGACAACAAGGACAGGATGCTCTGCTCTATGTGAGGGGCTTATCCTCCAAATATGCTTCTTGAGTTAGCAACAAAGGGGTTTGTAGAACTCAACTAATCTCGTACTCTCCTCGGAGACCCCTCCACAAAGACACTGTCCCTCCTTGCCCCCTCCAACCTCCCAGGTTACACTCTGTACTCCACCGACAGCCATGGTTACATAGTGCCCCAGTTACCTTCACACACAGCTTCTTCCTCACTCCCCAGTTGCCCTCTCGGTTACAGGAGTCCTGCTACACAGGGACAGCATGCTACCCAGGGACATGGTGATGACCTTTTCCCAATTCTCTTTTTTTAAGATTTGACAGAGATGGTAACAGTAGGTCTCTTGTACCCACAGGTTCCCAATCTGCACACTCAAATAATCATAGATCAAAAAAAATTAAAAAATTACAGCACTCAGGGAGGCTGAGGCAGGAGGATTGCAAACTCACACACAGCCTACGCATTTTATACAGACCCTATATCCAAATGAAGAAAAGGCCTGGGGATGTAGTTCAGTGCAAAGACACAATACTGAAAAAAAGAGGAAGGAGTAATTCATGAGTGCCAGAGTCATTCCTAAGTGGGGCCAGCGGAGCTTTCTCCTACATCAAAGCCAGTTGCTTCCTAAGGCAAGAAAGGTGACCAAGGCATATAGGTCTCCATGCTATATCTGCAGTCACCAGCCGCCTTGGAGATTTGGAGTCTTCTCCTTAAATACCTAAGTTATTCATTGAGCAAGCCAACTAGAATTAGCTTGGCATGGTGGTATTTCCTATAATACCAGCTACTTGGGAGGCCCAAGCAGGGGACTCTTGAGTCTGAGGCAGCCTGGGCAACTTAGAAAGAGGTCATTTCAAAATAAAAAGCCAAGTAGAAGAGAGACTTTGGCAAGAATCCAAGACCAATATAATTGTTCCCCTTTACTCAACTGTAAAAATTTCAGGTAGAAAGAGTAGGGTGGGAAGTGGAAATACTGTATTTTGTGACACATCACATCTCAAAACCACAAGTCCCTTCTTTGCAGAATACAAGTCAGCACCCCAAAGCCTGGGCGGCTGCGTCTCTAGTGCTTCTGTCCTTATTATGGAGTGAACCAAAGCCTGTAACTTGGCATGGAATCGATAAATGGAGAGGGGGCTCTTCCCAGCCAGTGAACAGGGCAGGAGAAAGCTCACACTGAACTTGAAAGCGGTCCTCTGTAATATACAGTATGAGGACAACTCCTCATCTGTGCCTCCCCGAGACCTCCTGGGAACTGTCTCCCAGGACAGCAGGGGGGATTAGCACCCCAGCCTCAGTGCGCACCATCAGGTGCAGGGGTATTTCGTATGTGCTTGTTTCTGCTTTTGTCAAGTCTAGTCCAACACTACCCACTATCAGCACTGCCTGATAACAGTTATTTAATGCAACCTTCTGTTACACAACGCATTTTACACACCCATTTCATCTTTCGTCACTCAAAGCAGGCCAAGTTTTTTCAGCCGTGAACATTTTTCAATGGAGAAAAAAGGCCCCAGTAACTTTGACACTTTCTCATAGTCACACAGGCTGGTGCTTAAATTCAGATATTACTCCAGAATCCATGCTCTTTTCATTACTGCAATCTGAGGACACAAAGAAACTGCATGTGATGGGCTATGGGCCTGACTAAACTTTCAGTCAGGGGCAAGGCCAGCCTAACAGCCTATACTGTTTCTTCTTCCTCCCGCTGCGCCTCTTATATTCATGCTACTAGGGCCTAAGGCCCTGTGACACTCAACTACAAGCAGAGAGAGGAACCAAGGACTTCAGGTCCCCACTGAGGCTGGGTTGGCCCAGCAGCTTGGTAGTTTCTTGTGACTGCTGCTGCAGCAGGAGCTCAGAGTTGCTGTTTACTTGTTAAGAATATTTTTATCCCATGCAATAGCTCCCAGATCCTGTGGTATTGGCCTTGGCCCTCGCAGTAAAGTTGGTATAATAGGCAGGAAAATGCAGAGTGTAACAGGGAGAACTAAGAGATCTCCAGAATTGAAGAGGCCTCAGAGAACTAAGGAAAACTAGAGCTGGTTCCTCAGAAATATGATTAGACTGACTTTTCACCCACTGCTTTTATCTCTTTGGTAACTTCCTGGACAACCATAGACAGACATAGCCCTGATCTCAGCAAAACGCTTCTCCTCACCATTCTGGGTTGCCCTTCTAGCATAGCAGGCTTCAGTTAGTTTCCTTTAATGCTTTTACACACAGGGACTCATTTGGTCTTAGGACACAAACTGGACAGTGGCATCACTCCCTCTTCATGACACTTAAAGAGAGTAAGACCCTAGCTAATTAAACGAGAGTCAGAACTAAGCCTCTGTCCTTTTGAATTGGACCCTGTATCCTGTTACTGAAACAAGGATGATGTTATTTATAAGCTACCTCCAGCGTGGTCCTTGCTCTTTAACACTGAATGAATGTTTTGACTGGGGCCTCCTTTTCTACTTGGATTGTTCCAACAATTTAATTATGCCCCCTACCTTCATTCTAGCCCAAGTCACTCTCCACTTCAATTAAGGGACCTTCCCAAAAAGCTAAGGTGGTCCTATTTCTTCTCCATGTAAAAACTTCCCTTGGTTCTCTACACTTTTTAGCATGAAGACCAAAATCTCTAAAACAGTGTGATATGGACCTTTACCCACCTAACCTCATCAAATGCCACATCCTCACACATTTCCCGTGATCTGTACCCCCTCTCCCCTGCATTTGCTGCTGATCTTCCAGAGCCATCTGACTCTATCTCCAGAAGCACCCTGTTTTGTATGTGACCAGTCTCAAGTGAGGTCCTTCCAGAGTGACCTCTTCCTGTCTTGTTTATCCTTAGACAAGCTCCCATATGCCCCATCCACCTGCAAGTCCCTTAAAAGCTGTATGCTATTTATCTAAGGCTCCAGAACGGAAAGAAGGTCTAAGCCATACGGTGGTAGGTTAATACATGACATGTGGCTCAGATCTAGGCTCCTGCCTTACTTACTTTCTGTGTTCTTCCTTTTTATGGAAGTTCAAGTTTGCTTTGTCCAAAACTTTCAGGCATTTGATGCAGGTCTTCAGACAAAACTGACAAAATCTCTAACTCATTTCTTTCCGATAGGCTTGCTAACACAATTATTGTAAACTGGTTGGAGAGCCAGAGTCAGACTAAATCAGTATGCTCTAGATACCCCTCTGAGCCCAGAAACCTTCTATCTCCTCAGAACAGGCATCCCTTAGGAGATGTGTGGAAAGGTTAAAGGAATGATCCTCTCACCAGTCAGAATACAGAGCTGACACTCCAGTCCTTCTTAATACCTCAAACTAGTCGTGGATGTCCACGTACAGATTTTATATCCACCTTTCCTGGCTTCTACTATGAGACTCTTCCCATAGAGCCTCAGAGTGGAACCTCTACACAAAAGTGGCTGGTTTCAAATGCTAGCTCTGCCATTTATTAACTTCGTGTTCTGGATAATATGAATTAAACATCTTTACAAACATTTGAAATAATGCAGGTAAAGTACATAGTACACTTGGCACACAGCAGTCATCCTCCGGAGTATAAGCCCGCCTCCTTAATTAAGAGTAATTGGTTTTCTTTTATTGATACAATTGATGCATGTACTATATATACACATTTCTACTTTAATTGTCTCACATGCATAACTTTAAGTAGGATTTTAAATAATGTTGTAGAGCCAGCTTGACACAGCTATATCTTTTTAAAAATCAACATATATGTATGCATATTTATAGGGTACAATATTAGAATCATCCTTTAGCCAATAGTTTCCTTACAAAATACTGACTAATGTGCGTCATGCTGAATGATTCCAGATAATAGGTTATGCTCCAGCCCTCTGACCCTCCTGCACACTTCTGTCTCTTGCAAGTGAGCTGTATACTTACCAAACATTAGCTTGTGCCCCAAACCATTTAAGCCAATTGTATTTATAATTGCAAATATACAACTAAATTTATATAGAACTGAAATATTATACAAAGCAAACATGAAAAATGATATGTTTAGTTGAAAACTAAACAATAACTATAAATGGTTAAAAATTACTGTTGAAGCCGGGTGTGGTGGCACATGCCTGTAATCCCAGCACTCGGGAGGCTGAGGCAGGAGGATCTTTGCAAGTTGTAGACCACCCTGGGCTACAAAGTGGGCTCAAGGTGACCTTGAGCTCCATAGTTAAACTGCTTTAAAAAGACAAAAACAAACAAAAACAAACAAAAAAAACCCGTTGAGTTAGTTTTCAACAGAACATCTGTAAAAAAAATGAGATAAAATTTTTAAAAAGTAAAAGTTTGTTATTGTCTTACTGTTATAAAATTGTTTTATTTTTTCATAAAATAAAAAGAAAAAATAAAACATTTCTACATTCTGATGGCTTTCTAAGTGTGTATGTTGCAACCCACAGTAATAAGATTTAAATTGGAAAGTGCTTAACGGATACAGTGCAAGCAAAGAAGATAACCCCGGCTCCCATCCCTAGACTTCAAGGCATGGAAAAGATACTGCCTCATGCTCAAAGCTTGGAAACTACATATTGTTCCTTGTTTTAAGTCAAACAGTTTAAGGTACACATGTATGAAGCTTTTACCAGCTTTCTCAACAACAGAGTCACTCCCTCATCCTGACCACACCTCAAACATTGTCCATTCCTGATCACCAGACTCCTAACCGATGACAGGCTAATATTCTTCCAAACATACTGTTTACTAAAACAGTACTGCTAGAGTCAATTCATCCTAACTCAAACATGTCACATGTCATGGATTTCCAAAAAGCAGCCAAGCAACCTCATGTTCAAAAGGTGTCACAACAGAAGATTCTAAAAGGACCATCATTATTTTATCATTCTTGTATAAAAAGCTTCTATAACTCAAGAGAAAAAAGACAAATAGTTTAATGGAAAAATGAGCGGGGGGGGGGAGGGACAAAAAGTACACAATAGCTAAAAAAAAAAAAAACACCAAAACACCCAAACTCATTAGAGGTAAGCACAAATTAACAATAAAACAGCGCTTATTATCCATTTGACTGGAAAACATTTAAATGACTGTGACCATCTGGTTTAGTTAAGGTGTAGGCATAAAACTGTAGCCACGATTTCCTGCAGATGTAGAAGTTTATATGTAAATTTTTAAGTGATGGGCTCTTCACTATTTTCAGACACAGCTTTAAAAAAACTGCCCCATGAAAAAGAGGGAACTTCACTGAGATTTAAACATAATTTTGAAACCAAACATAATTCTAAAACTAGAAGCATTTTTAAAATTTTTATTTTTTGAAACCAGAGCATTTTAATAACAGCAACATCACTGGAACAAAGGCATGCTTTCTGAAGACTCAGTGGGAAGGATACTAGTGACTCCAACCCTCCTCCAGGTCTGCAGGCAGGCCTCTCACAGGGCTCCAGATCAGAGGCACAGGGAGGCCACACTGCCACCCACTGGGGCCTCTCTTCTTTCCTCAACTTGTGGTTCTTCCCTGCACTCTCCTGTTACAGGTCTGAGTTGCACTGATTGGTGGGGAGAGGGACAGTTTGCCTCCTACCTTCTTTCCTATGTCTCAGTTCCCATGGTTGAAACAGACTTGGTGGTATTTGAGCCCTTATAACACCCAGCATCTACAATGCAACAAAGAACCAGCTTCCCGGGAGGATGCCGGAGCCAAGAACATAGTGTTGCATCTGTACAATGAAATGCAGATTTTCCAATAAAAGGAAAATGCTTGACTTTAGGAGGTTGAATAAGATGGAAAATAATTCCAGTGGGTTAAATTTATGACACTGAAACAAGCCCAGTCTGAGAATATTTCATGTATGTGAGCCCAAGACGCCGTCAGCTTGCCATGGACTGTTAAAATGCTCACTCATGCTGTACTCCCATCCTCAAAGCTGTGCCTGGAGGCAGTTGAAATGGCAGCCAACCCAGCAGCTAGTTTTGCTGTCCCCTCCTGAAATGAAGACTACTTTGGCTGAAACGGGGCTAAGGCAAAAGGTACAAGTGGTCACATTCAGTTAAAACTGACCAGAAACTATGATTGCAAGTTAAGATTCTAAAAGAAATATCAATGATCCTCCTTCATGTTCTATATTGAAGAAGGAGTACCACCAAGCACAAGTCAACCAGACTCTGAGGCCTCTGGAGTGAGACTGCTGGGTATGACCCAGCACCATCACTTACCAGCCATGTACCTATATCAGTCGCCTGGCATCTCTGCTCCTCTAGTTAATTCCCCCTCTGAAATATGGGGTATAACACAGCCCCTCTCCGCTACTCAGCTTTCCACTACTGTAACAAACGCCTGAAAAAGGTTTCCTGTGGCTCGGTTCTGGAAGTTTTACTCTGTGGCTGGTTGGTCCACTGCCATAGGTCTCTGGCAATACATCATGGGGTCAGGGGGTTGGGAGAACACATGGCAGAAGGCGGCTGCTCACTTCATGGCTAGGAAGAGAAGAAGAAGGGGGTGAGGTCCTGCTGACCCCTTCAGGGGCTTTTGCCCAGTGACGGGAGTCCTTCCACTAGATCCCAACTCCTGAGGGCTCCACCACCTCCCAGTAGCACCAAGCTGGGGGTTTTGGGGGGACAAAAGAGTCAAACTCTAGCTCACCTGACGGAGTCATCACGGGCAACTGAGTTACTACACCTGAAGTGCTGCTCGCATAGTAAACACTCAGGCACCAGTTGTTACCATTGGGAGAGAGAAGGTGGCTGAAAACAGATGCTAAGGGGCCTGCACATTGGCCATTTGCTTGACCACTTGTGTACAAGGTACTCATCCATATGCCCTGCCCAAGCTATCTTGGGTCATTTCACACCATATTTCTCTGAAAATAAGACCAGGTCTTACATCACATTTTGCTCTAAAAGATGCAATACAGCTTATTTTCCAGGGAGGTCTTATTTTTTTCATACACAAACATCTTCTTCTGAAACAGTCATAGTTCCCCAAACCCTGAATTCTGGTCTGGATGTCTACAGAATGTCCATTTCTGTAGAACCATTGGCCCCAATTTCTCATGTTCACCAATAGAGCTCTTTAAAGGAACACATCTCCATGTAGCCTGCTCACAGTGCATTGGGACCACAGTGGGCAGTGACTTTAGCCCATGAGTTCTTCACCCAGGTCATGATCCCCTTGCAGGCTGGTCTTCACAGAGTTTACATTAACTCAAGTGTCTTAGGAGACAGGAGTAGCAAGAAAAATGATGGCAGTTAAGAGCCATGATGGTCCACACAAAAGCAACAACAACAAAAAAAAAATTGCAGGCTCCAAAATTCAGAAAATGCGTATTTCACATGAGTAAATTATGTATGTCTCTTACAACACACAATGTACTATTTTATTAAGGTTCATATTAGGCAAAACCATGACTAGTTGCTATCACATACACACATTGCTCATGGCTTAAAACAGACTAATACGGCAGGCCTTCAGTGAGAGAAGAGTGAGGCAGAGAGCAGTCATAAGTCACCACGAGTACACCATGAGTTTGGAGGTGGGCAGATTTCACTCTAGGTTCACTCCAGACTGAGAGGAATGAAAATGCAGATCCCAGTGGCAGTTTTATAATATGGCCGCAAAAATCTTTTCATGGCTGTGATGTGTATTCTGTATTAATTAAAGGTTTTTAACATGAGAAAGAAGAAACACAAATACAGTCTACATTATGATGATCAAGGCTGTATGCTACACCATAAAAATAAAACAAACTTATACAGTAAATATGCCAGCACTGAACAAGGTACTTGAAATTTAATGGAGGCTGCACATGTATAAAATGATCTGACCACAGGCTTATGCAAAATAAATTACGTCCTAGAGCACCAAAATGCCAACCATTCTGACTGTAAAGTCCCTTATCATCCCATTGAATAGTTTGAGAGAATCTTTATATAATAAAAACTGGCATTACACTGAAAGATTGCAACAAATAGAATGCAATTAAAAACATATTTGTAATGCAATTCTGCATAAAATATACACAGTAACATTACTGCTTAAAAACTTTAAAAGTCAAACATCACCCTGAACAGAGGTTAAAACCTCATCAAAGAAAAATGCTCCTCATTTGTATATCACTGGTATTAAATTGATAAGGTTTTATTGAGGAAAACAAGGAAGATATCTAACAAAGTCATCCATTTAAAATTTGTTGAGAAACATCCATAAAGTTGTAAATTGCTGCTTATACCATAAATATACTTTCTACTCTTTAAGTGGAGTATAAAAGAATAACTTAAAGTGTTTCTCAAAATAAGGTCCAAAGGCCCAAAAGAATTCTAATGTAGGCTCAGTGATAAACATTTTATACAAATATCTTATGTGATTTTTGTACATTCTGAAATGCCCAAAGGCAATGAGCAACACTTAACAGCAATAAACATTTCTGCCATGTGAGAATTCTCTACAAGTTTATGTTGTGAATACTGCCTTTTGTTCTAAAACAAGTTTCAGGTATTAACAGAAACATAGTCACCTTGCAAATGAACACGTGAGTATGTATAAGCACTTTTCTTTGATGTTTTCAATACTTTCAAATTTAGTTATTTGAAGAAAAGATAATATATTGTTCCAAGCTTTGGAAAAGTTACATTTCTAATGAAATGAGACATCCAAAAAGAGATAAAAAATAATTTATTGAATGCCCACAAAGTTTACATCTTTCTAAATTTAAAGCCAGATAGCTTACCTAAAATTAAACTACAGTTTAAATTAAACTAAGACTGTAACATTGTAACTTATTTAGATGATGATGGTTACTTTTCAAGTCCTTTGCATAGAAAGGACTTGAAAAGGACTAAAACAGAGAAATGCTACATCTGGCAACTCTTTAAATAATAAATTGCTAACTACTAATTTTAATAAAAATAGTTTGGTGAACTCTGCCCCTGAAAGGAATTGTACTATGTACTTCATGTGTTATAGTATCTGTTTTATTAGCCTTTGAACCTTATTCTGGGAAACACTTTCTTCAAGTTATCCTTTTATACTCTGCTTAAATAGTAAAATGTATATTTATGGTATAATATTTTAAGCTGGTAAAATGAATTCTACTATGTATTTCAGGTGTTATCCTACTAAATAAAAAAGCTTAACAGAGACAGAACTATAATGTATGTGTTTTCTGCAGATTTGTTCAAAATTGTTATCATTTTTTGGATTTTCCTGAAGACTACATAAACGGGGACCCAAACACACAGGTAATACTGTTTGGAGAGAAACAAGCATAGTTAAGACATTCTACTTAAATGACAGATTATTTTCCTGTATATTCAATAATAAGAAAAAATACTAGGCATTTGTCTGCACTCAACAAATGGAATGTGTTTACAACTTTGGTTAACAAGCAATTTTGCCTCATCATTATTTGTATACAAGTGGTATACAACAAAAAAATTCAATATTCTCTAGCATAGACTATAAGAATCAAGTATGACATCTAAATGTAACTACAAAAAAGAAATTAAAATTAACTACCAAGAAATTATGAAATTGTTAATTGAATCCAAGCTGGTAACAAGATTTTCCATGCATTAAACAGCAACATAAACAGAATGCTTCGCTGAAAGATGAGGATCAGACTCATTCTTCGTACATCGAAAGGTGATTGATATACTCAGACCCTGCAAATTCATATCCATCCATCTTCCTACAATGTGACTGTCATCTGGATGAGTTAATTAGTAAACTCAGAATCAAAGTTGTCCCACCCGAATTCTCCAGAAATACTTGGTTTAAAGGAAGGTACCACCTGCTTTTGCTCCATCATGTTCCAGCCAACATTTTCAAAGAACAGATGCTTCTGAATAGCAGCAAATCCTGTTCGAGGATCACTATCCAATGGGTACCTCTGGATCCTTCTCAGGAAACCCTCCGGGACACTTACAGCTTGCACAGGCGGATAACGTGGTATGGGAACTCTTCTTTCCATAATAGCTTGAAAAAGATTATAATTCGGGTATTGATCAAGGTCATCTGGCCTCTTGATAAGATGAAATGGAAACGTTGCAACCAGTATGTCGAATATAACCACTCCAAGAGTCCACCAGTCCACACCGAAATCGTAGCCATCTCCTCTCTTAGAACTTTTGGAGCACGTAACTAAAGTGTGACAGAAAGCACTGGTCTTATCTCCTGGCTGCAGTCCTTCCTTATACAAGCAATAGTCAGTGAGTTTAATGTGCCCTTCTGAATCCAGTAATAAATTTTCCAACTTTAAATTTCTGTATGGGATCCCTTGCCCATGAAGAAACTGAAGTGCTAAACTGATTTCTACCGAGTAAAACCTGGTGTGTGCTTCAGGAAGGATTCTTTGCTGCTGCATAGGAAACATCAGGTCTCCTCCATTTATGTAGTCTAGAATAAGGAAGGGACAGTCTGCTTTGTGTCTGAAAGCAAGAATGCAGTCCAACAAGAAAAGGGTGACTTGATGTCTGCTCCAACACGTGCTTCTCTGTCCATATGTGATCAAGGTTGACACGCTCCTTTTTCACCACTTTCACTGCATAGATATGATCTGTTTTTTTAAATTGAACTAGTAGTACCTTTGCATAGCTTTCTCTCCCTGTTACTCAAAGAAAATCAAAGTCCTGAAGACTTAAAGAGTATGAAGCTTTGCCACTTTCCCTGCTGTTACTTGCCTCATTCTCCTCATCCACTTCTTCCAAACCCTCATGACTTTTAGGATTAGATGGGATTACTATCTGAGTTGGGTCTAAAGTCACAGATGACTCATTCATTGGCATGGTGCATTCTGGAGGCAAAAGAATGCTGCTCGCATTCAACTGTGACAAGTGTGTGGCACTTCTTTTGTTTTTCTGAAGTCTTTTTTTTTAAAGGGGGTAAAATTTAACACAACAAAACAGAACAAAATGGGACATAAGAAAGCATAAATCTCAAAGCTAGACAACCAGAGATCTTCACTATCTATCATATTGTCTCTTGTTTTCTTCCAAATGGTTGTCCATACCTTTGTACATGGAAAGTTCATACAAAACAACATAGCCAATTTTTCACAAGATGTCCAGTTCACTGGCTCCCACTTGCTCAGCAGTGCGGGGACACAGGATGGGACAGGATGGGACAGGGGACAGGACTACATGAGATGTTTTATTCTCAGCCCTCATGCCGTCAGGCTCACCGCCGCCCACCAGAGAGGGGAGGAGCTCCTTGTTCTCCTGGCACCCCTGGTCGCCGCATGGTGCAGGTCCCGAGACGTCAGGGTCTCTCTCTTGTGGGCCGCCGAAGCCTTGTGTGGCACTTCTTATGTGCCAAGAGTTTACGGTTGATACACTTGTACACCTTGCATCCAAATTCCAGCACAGTGTCTGAGCAGATGGCAAAATTAACATACTTGCTGAAACACCTGGCTCAAAAAGTATGGCCATTGGCACAATAAACCTTTCTCCAGAGGTTCGCAGCTCTGTGGTAGATGAATTTATCTTCAAGAGAAGGCCCTCTGGTACACAAAGCACTTGAGGATGTTCTGGTATGGAAGCCACCATAGAACTTTCTGGTGCAACGAAGTCCTAAAGGACGTTCTGGTACACAAGGCACCTTAGGATGATCTTCTATACAAGGCCCTTTAGGAGGTTCTGGTATGGAAGGCACTTTAGTATGTCCAGGTTCACAAGGCGCCTTAGGATGCTCCACTACTTAAGGCACTTTATGAAGCTTTGGCATACAAGGTGACACATGAATTAACAGTTCAGAACCTTTGTTAAGCTCAGAAAGCATAGAGCCATCTTCTACCCCCAAAAGAGGTGATATAGTATATGTGTCTCCTTGCTCATCCACACATTTTGTGCTGAAAACCTGTGTAGTATCAAATAACCAGATGTCTTGAAATTCATTGCTCTTAGAGGACAAGGAAGTCTCAAGATGTGCTGCCATCATATCCCTTCCCATAACCAGGGCCTGTCGGGTGGAGGTGTGGGTCATGGAGGTTCTTGGGAAGAAGGGACCATAGAGGGGTTGGCCATCCAGGAAAACTGGCACGAAGGGTCTGCTGGGCCAGGGTGGCCCGACTGCCTGCATTGACCACATTGGTCAGATTTTGGCATCGCTCCCTGCAAAGCAATTTCCATTGGTGGCTGGGCCGAGGTGCTTTGCATACTAGACTTCTCAGTGTCTCTCAGGGGCTGGTAGCTGTGACTTTGGTCTCTACCCCTGGACACTTTTGTCTCTCTAACTTTACTGCTGCCGGCTCTGGGGAGACCAGAGCTGTCAGGTATCTCAGGGCCTGGTGAAACTTGACCCTGGATCATTCGAGTTTTGGTTTCACTGGTATCTGGGCTTAGGAAAATTTCAGGCATGTACCTTGATTTTGGTGGGTCACTTGGCGGTCAGTCTTGGGGAGACCTTCACTAGGCTGTCTGTGACAGTTGAGTGTCTCCTGCATCGTGGCCTATGGCGTCTGGACAGAGTCAAATGTTTTCTCAATATTTCACATATACTTTCTCTGCCTGGGGTCCTGGGGGTGCAGCCTCGGGATGTGGAGAAGCAGCTCAGCATGTTCCCTGCTGACTGTCTCCAGGCAAATGAGCTGGGAAGGTGGCTGGTACTGGATTGTGACGCCTGCTACAAGGGTTCCAAGTTCTGTGAGGTCATGTCTTGGGGCCCAATAACTGATAAGAAAACCTTATGGTTCAACTTTGTCTTCATACTAAGTAAGTCAGTGGCTAATTACTTCTTTTATTATTTTTATCTAATTATCTATGAATCTTTTTATCTATCTATGATCCATCTATTAGCTTTTTACTTTTGCACTGTTGGTGTTTGTAGTTTGTCTCTTCACAATAAACTACAGGTATATCCTCAGACTTTTTTTCAGGTTTGCACTAAGGGTCTCCTGAAGTCCCAAAATCAGTCAGGTTGGACTCCACCTTGTGATCTTCTTGACTCAGTTGTAATTACAGACATAAACCATCTTGCCTCATTCAGCATGCAATACAAAAACAGCTGAACTGGGAGAACTGCTGGGCACTATTAGCCATCGGTGACATCTTCACTTTTAAAGCAACATGTGTGCATTGACACTGCTCGCAGTGCTGGGAGGTCTTTTCCACATAAAGAGGCATTTTGTCTGAAATGCAGTGCTAGGGATTTAAACCTAGAGAGCCATGAAATTGTAGGATGCTTTAATTTCTTATTGTCACTTCTATTTAACTAGGTAGCACTGAGATTTTCTAGAAATTTCCACAATAATTTTCCTTAAGAGATAAAAATGTTTGTTTCAAAATATAACTTCTGGGGTGGTCATAGTGGATCCATAGCAGGTTTTAGCTTCAAGGTGTACACATGTGATTATTCAACCTTAGCTAAAGAACTTAATACCAAAGCATAGTACTCAGTATAGTCACATACTGTGTTTCCCCGACAATAATACATAACTAGAGAGACCTAACTGGAACCATCCCCAGCTCATCATCACCATGTTGATGCCAGGGTCATGCAGAAGATTATACTTCAGTACTCTCTTGCTCCATGGCTATTCTGTAATGGCACATAAAGCAAGGACAGGCTGTTGGGTTGTCAATTATTTTCTGGAAAACATAGAATGGAATAGGACAGCACATGGTGATGATATGGCAGATAGCCTTTGTAATCACCCCAATGGTGATAATGAACACATAATATTGAAACTTTCCTTTTGGCCACTTGGAATCACTGACTGGCCTCCTATCCCAATCAGCCCATGTACAGTGTCCCAAGTGGGTAATCTGCACTTTCTAGATGTGAGGAAGCTGTAGCCATTCAGGATGTAGTGCTTTTCTTTTTTAAAGAGCTTATTCACTCAGGATGAGCGTACTGATGGAAGAGAACAGACCCAGAGCAACCCTCACTCTCTCAACACAAGTAGCTTATGCAGAAGGAACAGCACCTCCCAACATGAGAGCCACTCTGCGTGAAGCAGTGGTGAACCGCTCCAAATGTCACACCAGGGCAGCAAGGCCACGAGTTTTAATGTTAATGACACTTCTGGGTTGAAAGCACCGTGCCCACAGATTGTGAGATTTTAACAACAGTGTGTTAGTAAAGGTTTAATAACCAGTATATATGTGCATGTGTGTATATATATCACATGTACACACATAAGTGTATTACAAATTTTGCTGATAGAAGGCACACATAACACACAACTTTCAAAGAATAACACAGTGCTCTTTCCAGTGAGTTCTCACAGAATGCTTCCTACACTCTTGTATCCATAGTTGACCTATGTTTGCAACTGACAAATTCGTATAGTTCCAATACAAACACGAGGTGACATTTTCCCCTAGGTTGAACAGGAAAAGTCCAAATATCTGAAGACATATGTCAGCACATTACTTGTTTATCGATAATATGAGCACATTTTTTGCTGAATGTAATAATGATGGTTTTGAACAAAAAAAGAACATTTTAATTTTGTGTGCAACTCACAATGTGACAGCTGCACACAAGGCACACTTTTAAGTTAAGTGAATTTTTTAACATTATTTTCTTAAGACTGCAGTCAATCAGTGAAACTACAAGCAAGTCCTGGTGTGCAGCATTTGATTGATAAGGTATAAAATTTCTACCAGGCCTGAGAATATATCTCAGTAGTACAGCACTTGCCTCACATATGTGGGGTCCTGGGTTTCATCCCCAGCACCATAAGCAAATAAACACACAGCCTCTTACCATGGTCTTTTTAAACTACCAATGTGAAATGACCAAATGAGAAATGGTAAGAAATGACGAGTAGCACATTTTACAGCATTTGTACCGCAGAGGAATAACATAGATAAGAAGAACCTCAAGAACATAGATAATAACAAAACTACAAGCCAGGCATGGTGGTTGCATACCTGATATCCCAGCACTGATGGAGCCTGAGGCAGGAGAATTTTAGGTTCAAGCCTAGTCTGTATAACTTAGTAACATGCTAACTCAAAATGAATAAAAAGTAAGAAAAGACCAAGGGTGCAGCTCAGTACAAAGGGTGGTACTGGTGACAAAGAGGTTAGATAAAAGCCTTCACATGTCTCTGGTCGCAAGCCATTTGAATCACCTCAGCCATTCAGCCTTCACAAGCATCCCTACCAGGTCCTGCTCTAATTTTGACTACATAATCTCTGAATGTGATAAAATGACTCTGCTTTTATGTCTCTGAGTTTGGAGTACTTTGCCACCAGCAACAGAATGGTCCTTTACAGAAACAAGGCCTACCTCACAGTAGGTCCTGGGCAGTCTAGGGCAGGGGACTATGTCCAGCAAAGGGTGAATCCCTAAAAGGTCATAGCTGGTAGACCCTTTTAAATGACCTCATTTATAATGTTTACAACACTTTCATTTATTTAACAGCTAGCAAATGTAATATCCAGTGCTAATATGTGACAGGCACTATTCAGTGCTAGATAAAAATCTTTGTCCTCAACTGTTTATCATTTAGTAGAGAAAGCAGACAACAGGCAAGACAAATCAACCTTGTTAGAGAGGACCTGAGGGGAAGAAAAAAAAAGATCAAGAAGAGGAAATGCAGTATCAGAGAGGTCAGGCTGGACCTTTAGAAACCATGGCCAGGAAAGGCCTGCAGGAGAAGGTGAGTTGAATAAACTTCTGCTTTGGAAAAGCCCAGCCTAGACCCTGCTCACCACCCGCCACTTGCTGGCTGCTCATATCCAGTCACCTAGAGGGGCCTCTGGACAACCTTAGAATCCAGGAGCTGGGTCTCACTGAAGCGTCGTGCAGCAGCCTGTTCAGTGGGAACTACCTCACAAAAGGGCTATTTGGCAACAGGGTACAAAAGCAGAAAGAGGTTCATACCTTTCAACCTAGTAATGCTTTTCTTGTAATGCAAGGAAATGATACAACACAGACAATAAACCATTTGGACAAAGACACAGGAATTATAGCAGTGTTACCCATAATAGTTAAATAAAAACTGAAATCTTAATTGTTGAACAATTAGAAAGAGTTACAATGATACCTAACCTTGAGCAATTATTATGTGCCAACCACTGGGCCAAGGACTTTGTTGGATTTTCTCACTTCATCCCCACAAAAACTATATGAGTTAGCACTATACTGCCCCCATTTTTCTATTTTTAAAAAAAGTGTGTTCAAGTTTACACCTGAGGATGTAGCAAGTGATCACTATTTTATCACCACATTTAGTTTCAGTCATGACTTTATTGTGGTCATCTGATTGTGGTTAAATTCTTTTTAACTTCTCTAAGCCTCAATCATCAAATATAAAATGAGAACAAGAAAAATATTATAGAATTGACAAAGATTAAGTCCCAATCATGTGAAAGCAATTAGATGAACTGTAAAGCAGAATCTAAACGAAAAGTATTTATAGCCACCCAATGACAACTCCAATAGTGTATGTGGTGAGCCCCATTCTAGTCTATTCTACATGCCCAGTTGAACAGTTGAAATTTTAGGTTTTACACAGTGGGGAATTAGCACTGTTTTCAACAGGGTGCTATGAGGAGTTCTGTGTTTTAATGCTGTTTTATGGTTCAACAATACAAGGTTGTCTCAGGGTTACAAAATTGGCACTTTATGTAATCCCAGATTCTCAAGTTTTATAAGCTATCTCATAAAAACACTGGCAAGATTGATCCAGAGGGTACAGTGACTTCAGGGAGGGGAGGTGTGGGAAGCATTAAAGCAGCAACAGGAGAGGCAGGGTGCTCACCCCAAATAGCTGTGGCCAGCAGTATGGAACCTTGGCAAGAGAAAAGCAGAAACCTCAGAACACGTGAAGAGGCAGGGCAGTGTGAAGATGGTCAGAGATGATTCTTCCATTGCTGTGTTGCTGGGAGGCCATGAGGACGGTTATCATTGTTGCCTGAGAACCCACAACCATCAAATCCCAGGCAGTTATGCACCTGGTTCCACCAAATAGGAACTGGTACAGTGCCAGGTTTTCCCATCCTAGTGAATTCAGCTGAATAACAAAAGACAGAAGGTCCAAACAACCTGCCTGAACCTGGTAGGAAGTCAGCCTTTCCTTGCTCCAGACGAAAATCAGAGACCCAGCCCTTCAAGACCCTCTATCCACCCTTCAGTCCAGAAAAGTCCCAGGAAGGAGAAAGTGACCACCATGACCTTCCACATTCTAGTCACCATAATAAACATGGTAAAATGAAAGGGTTGCTTCTGAATCTCAGTTCTGAAGGTTCTAATCTCAGACTGGTTGGCTCCACTGCTCTGGACTTGTGGTGAGACAGCACAGCACAGTACTTGGTGAAGTCAAACAGCTCACTTCGTGTGCAGGAAGTGAAAGGAAGAAGGGACTGGGTCTCACAATTCCCTTCAGGCTGCCTGAAGTGTCCTGGAGATTTCCCGCTAGGCCCCACCCTTAAAGATTCCATCACCTCCCAGCAGCACTGTCCTGGGGACCAAGTCTCCAACAGATCGGCCTTCGAGGAACAGTCAAGATCCAAATGATAGCACTAGCCTTCTGAGTTTCCCACAGGTTTTCAGTTTGTTTCGCACTTTTGTACAGTCTCTTCTGCCGTTCTTTTCCCTTCCCTCAGCCCGGGATGGGAGGTAATGGGACCCTCATAACAATGCTTAGAGGTTGTGAGCACCTCCATTTTGTAAGTGAGAGAGCCCAAATGAGGAGCAGTTAAATAACATGCTCAGGTTCACTCACTGGATAAATTGTTGAACTAGATTTAAACTTGTGTCTTTTAGCTCCAGGTCCTTCCCATCAACCTATGTGTGGGCCTCCTAATCAATGAGGTAGACAAAGCAGTGTATGTGGACAAAGATCATTTGGTATACCATGTCACCATGGCTCTGTCTGACCCATACTCCAGACTTGAGGTTCTTTAGCAGCCAGACAAGCCTGTCCTTCCTGATCCACCAGAAACTCCCCACCCCCACAACCCAAGCATAGCACAACCCTTGATAAAAAGAGATCTCAGCCTGGAAATGGGACCAATTGAGTCCTTTTAGAATACTGCACACAGACTGGGAAAGAGGCCCAAGCTTCTGGGCCTGACAGCCATGGTGCCAGTCACAACCTCAAGAAAATGAGAGAGTAATTAGAAGGCAGAGCCCACAGACACAAGTTGAATCAAGTTTCTAAAACAGTCTCAAAATGAAAGATCAGCATGGGACCACAGTGACAGTGCGGGAGCCCAGTTCTTCTGCACACCACCCAGTTTCTTCTGGCCCATGAAGGCATGGTGTGGGGAACTGCAACAGATGCCACGTCCAGCCACAAGTGGTCCCCAGCCACCTACTGTATGCCTGATAGGACATGCAAGGTGGCACCACTGTGGACCTGCCCAGAGAAGCTGTTCACAGCTTAGTGACAATAGGAGCTGAGAAACAGGGAGCCAGAGGCTAGTCTAGCCAAGTGAGGTATCAAGAATGCAATTTGTCTGGCTCAATAGTTGGCAATCAATCAACTTGATTCAGTATCACAATAAAGCAAAGCCGGGTAAACTAAGGCCCACAGGCAAAGTCTGATCTGTTATCTATTCTTATAAATAAAGTTTTATTGAAACATACCTCTGTTCATTCATTTACTCATTCTCGATGGTTTGTTCCACACTGTAGTAGCAGAGCTGATACTTGTTACAAGAAGAAGGTAGAGTCTGAAAGGGTGAAAATATCTCCCATCTGTCTCTTTACAAAAGAGTCCACCTATATCAGCTCTATAGGAGGGAATCCTTTGGGCCATGAAACCACAGTAACTCTACCTCACTCTGCCTTGTTCTATAAACCCTGCTGGGAGGCAGATGTGCATTGGAATCCTAGGGTATGCGGGATGGAGGCCAGGGGGCTTCCTCCCATAGAAAAACAACCCACAGAGGACTTCTCTTCCTCCTTCCCAGAGGTCACGCCCCCAGGTAGAAGCCTCAGGGCTCTCTGAAAAATGTGGTACAGGCTTTCTGGTAAAGCTGTCCTTTTGAATGCTTGAAGGTAGGGAACTGGTTCTATACCACTCCTTCCCAAAGCTTTGTCTAGAAAAGGAGATCCTGGGAGGTTACAGCAAACAAAAGATTCACATCAGTGATCTCAGGAAGCATCACTTTAGCAAAACAGAAAAGGAAGAACAACTAAACCCAGAGCATGCAGAAGAGGTAATAAACAGAATAAACCCATGAAATTAAAAATAGAAAACTGAAAATAGAGAAAAATCAAAGAGACCAACAGCTGTTTCTTTGAAAGGACCAATGAAATGGCCAAATTCCAGCCAGACTAACAAACAGCAAAAGAGAAGACCCAAACTCTAAATATCAGGAATGAATGAGGAGACATCACTACAGTTCTGAAAGATATTAAAAGAATAATAGGAAAATATTATAGATGAAATAAACTACTCAAGAGATAGAAATTATTGAATATCACTTAAGAAGAAGGATAACCTGAATAGTTCTATATTTAGTAAAGAACTTATTTGTTGGGAAAACTATTCCAGAAAAAGTAAAAATGACCTCAAGCAAATTCTAAGGGATAAATAACAACAATTCCTTGCAATTCTTTCAGAAAATAGGACATTCCTCAACTCATAGTGTAATGCTAGTGATGCCCTGACACCAAAAATCAGACAAAAACGTTATTAAAAAAAAGAAACTCAATTGATATCCTTTATGAATGTAGACACAACAATCTTGATGTTAGTAAGCTGAAGCTGAATCTAGCAATATATAAAAAGATTAATAACACATCACTGTATCATTGTGGGGAGTGGGAGATGGTCACAGGTGTGGGCTAAAGTGAGGCCAGCCCGAGAGCACGGAGTGCCCAAGGTGAGCCATGTGATCAAGCTGCTCCTGTGCCAAGAATGCCAGGCACCCAAGGGGAGCCATGCAGACATTTGCCAGGCAGAGGGGTTTCAAGGGACAATAGTGTATAAATAAATGGGATGCAGTTGTTGGCTTTTTCTTTCTCTCCCATCAGGAGAGGAAGTGCCACCTGACCTCAGCTTTGACCTCAGCTCGGCATCTTGACTCTTGTTTTTCTTCATTCTCCACCATCCCTTCTGGAGTTTCAAGAGCTGTGCTGGTTATAGCACATCATGACCAAATGGGGTTTATTCGGGGAATATAAGGTTCATCAAACCCTGAAAAAGCAGTTACTATAATTCAGCACATCAACAGATTAAAGCAGGGGTCAGCAAATTATGACTGGGCAAACTGTAACCCAAAGGCCAAATCCAATCTGTGTCTGTTTTTGTAAAGGGTACTGGGCCACAGGCTATTTTCACACAGTGCTGGCAAAGTTAAGTCACTGAGTAGAAGTTCAGGAGAACTGAGTAAAGAGCTGAACACAATCCTGAGCCACAAAGACTAATAAGCTATTAACAATGTGGCTACTATGGCTTGTTTTTCACTCCTGAAACTCATCTGATACCAAATGTGTAGGGTCACAACAGACAAGTCTCTAAGATTACAGGTGCCATTTGGGTGTCGCCTCACTTACCTACCCAGAGTTCAAAAGGAATCTACCCAGAGTTCATAAGTTAAGGGCTGGGTCTCTTAAAACTACCTCACTTGGATTCCAATCCTATGAATCAGAGATTCCCAAGCCCCTTCCTCGCATCCAGGTAATTTGCTACAACATCTTACAGAACTCACATACACTACTTTCTTCACATGCAAGGTTTATTATAGAGGGTGCAACTCAGGGGTGAGCAAAAGCATGAGAGGCACAGGGCAATGTCTGTGAACAGGGGCACTAGGCTTTCACACCCTTGCCTGGCACACATCTTGCCAGCATCTCACTATGTCTACCTAACCCAGATGCTTTCCAAACCTTTAATCAGGAGTGTTTATGGCAGCTTCACTGCCTGCATCACTGCCATGGATGATAAACTCAAACTGCAGCCCCTCTCCCCTTCTTGGAAGTTGGGGAAGGGCTGAAAATGCCAACTTTCTAATCACATGGCTGCCAGGAGTGGTGGCAAGTGCCCATAATCCTAGCATTTGGGAGGCTGACACAGGAGGAACAAAGTGAGTTCAAGGCCACCCTGCACTACATAGTGAAAAGCTATCTCAAAACAAACACATAAATATTAATCACATGGTGGGTTCCTTTAACAACATAGGGGCCTCCAAGCATCACATTATCATCCAAAGCTCAAGTATAATTGAAAGGGGATCATTATGAATAACCCATGATATTCCTGACACCCCCTTCACCTAGGAAATTTCCAAGGCTTCAGTCCTGTGCCAGAAACTGGGGTTGAAAAACAAATAAATATATATCACAATTTCACACTGGCCTCATGAAAAAGTTAGCCAACTTGAGCAAAAGAAAAATTTATACATTCTTCTCAACAGATTTTTTTAAAGAAAGGATATTATCCTCTGTGTGTGTGTATACCAAAAAACCAGGAATAGAAGTGAACTTCCTTATCCTGGTAAAAGGTATCTACAAAAAACTTGCAGCTCACATCTGACACAATGATACAAGACTAAATGCCTGCCCCCTCAGACTGAAATAAGACAACAAATCTGTTTTTACCACCCCTCTTTATCATTATACTGTAGACTGTAACCAGCACAAAAAGCCAAGAAAAATAAAAGTCAAAGAAATGGGAGTAGAAAAAAAAATCTTACTTTTTTATTTCAGTTTGTGGGACTGAATCTAGAGTCTTTGGATTGAGCTATATCCCCAGCCCTCTTTATCTGTATTGTGAGACACAGTTTTGCTAAATTACTAAGGTGCTCGGGCTGGGACTGAACTTGAGATCCTCCTGCTTCAGCGTCTCAGAGTGCTGGGATTACTGGTAAGTACCACCATTCTCAGTAAAACTCCTTTTATTGAGAGATCACAGAATTACTATGAAACTCTCAAAGAATCTATCAAAAATTACTAGATCTACTAGGGCTTAACAAAGTCAAAGTATAAAAGATTAATAAATAAATTTCAATTAAAAATAAAGGGCTGGACAGTAGCTCACTGATAAAGCACTTGCCTAGCATGTGTAAGGCCTCTGTTTTGATCCCTAGCACTATGGAAAGAAGCAAGGAAGGAAATAAAAGCTCAAGATTATAGTTTAGAGATAGACAAGGGCTGAAATCCCAGCCTTCCACATTGTTTAAATTATAAATTGTTGTTTGTTGAGTATAATTAGATCCTAATTACATTAGATTCTCAAATTTTGCAAGTATAGATTTCATTACACTTTATTTACATTTTTAAAAATCCACTAAGATTATAAATCAGTTGAATTTATAAAGTACTAGCAATGAACAAGTGGAAAACAGAATTTCACCAAAAGTACTATTAAAAGTGCACCCAAAACATAAAATGCATAACTGTAAATCTAACAGAGGCGATTCAACAGGTATATGCTTAAAGCTACAAAATATTGATGAAAGATCAAAGCAAACCTAAAGGAGAGATATGGCTAACTAATGTAACAGAAGACACAATGTTAAGAAGTAAATTTTCACTAGTTTCATCTATGAACTCAATGTAATACCAATCCAACTTTTAGCACAATTTTATATAGACACCAAGATGATTCTAAAATTTATATGGTAGGCAGAAGATCTAGAATAGCCAAAATAATTTTGAAAAGAAGTAAGTTAAAGGACACAACTTAATTATAAAACTTTTCATAACTTTCTTTCTGCTGATTCAAGTATTGGTCATAACAGAAAGAAATACTGAGAAATAGATCCTCCACATACAGCCTTAATTAATGTTCAATAAAGATACAAAAACAATTCAATAGGGGAAGGACAGTGTTTCATTACGTGAACAGTGGACATCACTGTCCAAAAAGGAATCTCTTGGCCTTGTTATGTACAAAAATTAACTCAAAATGGATCAGACCTAAATGTAAAACCTAAAACTATAAAATATCGTGATGAGAGAAATAAAGAAAAGCCTAGCATTCACATTATGTAAATTAGAGTTCTTCAATCAATACCAAAACACAATACATTTTCAGACTGCTAAATTAGATGTCATTAAAGTTAAAGTCTTGCTCTGAATGATAAGCCAGTGAAAAGACAAGACAAAGAGAACAAAACAAACAGAAAACATTGTCAAACATGTACCTGTTAAGGCTCATGTCCAGAATGCTTAAAAAAAAAAATCTCAACTCTCAATCACAAGGAAATAAACAATCTTATAAAACCTAGGCAAAAGGCTTAAGCAGATATTGTGCCAAGGACATAGTTTGGTAAAAAGCATGAAAATGCTTAGCATCATTGGTTATTAAGAAAATTCAAATTAAAGCCACAATATGCAATATGACATCTGTTAGAATGTCTAAGACCATATTTAAAGATCTGACAAAATCAGGTGCAATAGGATGTGGAACCTACAATCCTTATACACCACCTATTGAATACTGTTCCACTGGATGAATAAATCCCAAACTCATGATGCTAAGAAAGAAGCAACTTAGCAAGGCTACATACTATCTGACTCCATTTGATAACACTAAAGCTTGCAAAACTGCAAGGTCTGGAAATATATCAATGCAGAAGGCAACGTGTGTGTGTGTGTGTGTGTGTGTGATTGTGTGATGGAACTGTTCAGCGCAACAAATGCAGTAGTCCTTGAGTACATCTGTCAAAATTCAAAACTACGCACCTTAAACTAGGTAGACTTTCTGCTTATAAATTATATCTCCAATTTCTTAAAAAAGGAGCAGAACTTCTGGGAAGATGGCAGAGTAGTAAGCAGCAGAGAAAACAGCCTCTATGAGACACATCATCTAAACACGGGATTACACCATCATGAGGAAGACAAGAAGGAAGGAAGGAAGTGGGTCCCTTGGACCTAAGAAGAGTCAAGTCTGAATAGAAGCCCACAGAGAGAGTAAAAAAGAAAACCCTCAAGGAAGAAGACAGTAGCCTTCGCCCAGAGCTGCATGAGGGAGCTGTTGGAACCTAGGGACAGGGGCTCAAGGTGACAGTGGCAGCTGGCAACCTCGGAGGCCTCTGCAGAAAGACTCCGGAGTGGAAGGGAGCGGCCAACGGGGACTGTGCTGGCTGGAGGCCAATGCAGAGGACTCACACCTCCGGCGACCTCCCGCAAGAGGGAGAGATTGGCTGGGAGCCATTTGGAAGTTGGGCTGGATAAGCCGGGAACCAGAACTGCGGCCTGGCTTCCTCCAGCAGCTCCTAGTGGGCACAGACCCATGGACATTACTGAGACTGTGGCGAGCCCAGTGAGTCTGGTCTCAGGGCAGGACTGCTAAAGTTGTCTGTTACTCTGTCATAAAGCATCTCCTGGCTTGTGGGGATACAGCGGCATGATTTGGGACGCTGTCTCCACAGCCTGTCTACTAGTGAATCCAGCGACAATCCTTGGAGTGGACTACTTTGTTTTGTTTTGATTTTTGTTTTCTTTTTTCCTTGTTTTTTTTTTTAATTCAGTTTGGTTTTTTATTTCTCTTTCTCTCTTACTGGGTTTTTGTTTTTGTTCTTCGTTTTTTTTAGTGTGAATGTGGTTCCTAACCTCCTCATGGGTGCGGTTTTGTTCTATTCTACCTTTTATCTCTCCCAGCTCTCTTTTCCTTCAGTTTTCTTTTACTTCAGTTTTTCTTCAGTTTCCATCAGTTTCCCCAAGATGGTGGGACCCATCTTTGTTCTCCAACCTACTTATACTCTCTTTCTCTTTTCCCACTTTGCTGTTTTCTCTTTAATCCATTTTGAATCTTAATCCTTGAGGACAGAGTTGATATATTACAGCCTTATATATTGTATATAACTGTTTTGAATTCCATTGAAAAGATATGAGAAAGACACTTAAACAAGACACAATCTCAGATGCCCAGTTCATCAAAGGCAAACCCAGCGGGCAATGAGGCTGGAAAATCTGAAAGCCCCCACCAGGGCTCTCTGAAGTGGTAACAAAGCAATTGAATGAGGCTCTCAAATAACAACAGAGATTACCAAAATACAGACTATGCTTAGTGATGTTAGAGCAGACACAGACAAAAAAATAGATAAGCTTAAGCAAATTATGGAAGCACAACATAGAAAACAAATGGAATCCATAAAGCACATTCAAGCAGATATCCAGGAGAATAAAAACTGCATTGGAAGTATTCGAAGCAGATTAGGCCTATGTGAGGACAAGATCTCAGAAGACAGGATTGCAGTTAGTGATCAGGAAAAGAAAGATTTCTCAAAACTAGCAAGGGAACATGAGAAATCAATCCATCAGCTGCTAGATGAGATGAAGAAGAATAACTTAAGATTAATTGGAGTTAATGAACAAGCAGGAGATACCACAAATGACATTAAAAACATCTTTACAGACATTGTGACAGAGAACTTCCCTGATAGAGAAAAAGAATTTGACATACAAATAAGTGAGGCATATAGGATTCCAATTACCAATGATCAAAAAAATTTACATACAGGCATACCATAGTTAAGATTCTAGAAATTCAACATAAGCATAGAATTTTAAAGGTTGTTAGGGAAAAGAAACAAATCACTGACAAAGGAAAGCCTATCAGAATTATAGCTGACTTCTCAGCACAAACTCTCAACTCAAGGAGAGCTTGGAATGAAGTACTCCAAGTTCTAAAGGAAAACAGCTTTCAACCCAGATTGATGTATCCCACAAAACTATCTTTCAAAACTGATAAGAAATAAGATACTTCCATGACAAAGAACATCTGAGGAAATTTATGACCATCAAACCAGCACTCCAAAATGTTCTGAAAGACATTCTAGAAAAAGATAATAAGGACTATAGTTCCATGAACCCCAACAGAAGGAATCCACCAGGGAAGGCAAACAATTAGAGGGAAGGGAAAAAGAGAAAAGAAAGGGAGAGGGAGCCAATAATAGGAAAATAGCATGACAAGGATACATCAGTACGTATCAGCTTTAACTATTAATGGTCTCAATTCACCAGTCAAAAGACACAGCTTGGCAGAATGGATCAAGAAGCCAGATCCAACAATATGCTGTATACGAGAAATACATTTAATCCAAAAAAGAAATTCATAGACAAAGTTAAAGAATGGAAAACAATATTCCATGAAACAGGAATCCAGAAAAAAAGCAGGGGTTGCTATTCTATTTGAAGATAAAGTAAATTTTAAGCCAAGACTGATTTAGAAAGATAAAGAAGGTCACTACATCATGGTAAATGGAACAATCCAAGAGGAAGCGATAATAATCATAAATATATATGCAACAAATATTAGTGTACTCAATTCTATAAAACTATTATTAATGGACATAAAAAATCAAATAAGCCTTAACTGTATTGGGAGACCTCAATACCCTGCTGTCACAATAGATCAACTAGACAAAAAATTAGTAATGAAATATTAGAACTAAATCAAACTTTTGAGCAAATGGACTCAGTAGATCTCTATAGAGTGTTCTACCCCACACACATTCTTCTTAGCTTCACATGGGACATTATCTAAAATAGACCATATACTGGCTTATAGAACATGCTTAAGTAAATGCAAGGGAACTGAAATTATCCCATGCATACTATCAGACCACAGTGCAAAGAAATTGGAAATCCATGCCAAAAGAAACCACAAGAACTTCAAAAACACATGGAAATTAAATAGCACCCTAATGAATAATCAATGGGTCACAGATGAAATAAAGGAAAATTTAGACATTTTTACAGTTGAATGATAATGACTATACAACATACCGGATCTCATGGGACATATTGAAAGCAGTATTAAGAGGGAAATTTATAGAACTAAATACGTATATCAGGAAAATAGAGCAAGCACATATAAACAACTTAATGTTGAAACTTAAACTTCTAGAAAAAGAAGAGCAGGCTAAACCAAGAGTTTGTACAAGAGAGGAAATTATAAGGATCAGAGCAGAAATTAACACACTGGAGACTAAAATAACAATACAATCACAGAGTTGGTTCTTTGAAAGATTAAATAAAATTCACAAACCCTTGGCTAACCTTATCCAAAACAAAGGAAAGAAAAGACCCAAATCTATGTAATCAGGAATGAAAAGGGTAAAATTACAACAGACCCTGCAGAAATCCAGAAAATTGTCTATACTTACTTTGAAAACTTGTAGCCTAATAAGATGGAAAATACAGAAGAAATGGACAGATTCCAGGATATACATGAATTACAAAAGCTGAATCAAGAAGATATAAATATCCTAAATAATCCAATATCAATAAATGAAATTGAAGATGTAATTAAAAACCTATCAACAAAGAAAAGCCCAGGCCCTGATGCATTCACTGCCAGATTCTACAAGAAATTTAGAGAAGACCTAACACCACTACTTCTCAAACTCTTCAGTGAAACTGAAAGGAAAGCAATACTCCCGAATTCATTCCTGGAAGCAAGCATTACTCTGACTCCAAAACCAGAGAAGGAAGGACCCAATTAAGGAAGAGAATTACAGGCCAATCTCCCTCGTGAACATTGATGTAAAAATCCTCAATAAAATACTGGCAAACAGAATACAACAAATCAGAAAGAAGATTGTACACCATGATCAAGTGGGATTCATCCCAAAGATACAGGGATGGTTCAACATACGTAAATCCACAAATGTAATACAGCATGTTAACAGAGCCAAGGACAAAAATCATATGATCATCTCAATTGATGCAGAAAAAGTTTTAGATAATGTCCAGCACCCATTCATGATAAAACCCTATAGAAAATTGGAATCAGTGGTCTCTATCTCAATCTGATAAAAGCCATCTATAACAAACCAACATCCAACATCATACTAAGTGGACAAAAATTTAAAGCTTTCAGTCTAAAATCAGGAACAAAACAAGGATGTCTACTGTTTCCACTCTTATTCAACACAGTCCTGGAAACTTTAGCCAGGGCAATTACATAAGAGAAATAAAAGGAGTAATTTTGGAAAGGAAGAAGTTAAATTATCATTATTTGCAGATGACATGATACTCTATTTAGAAGACCCCAAAAACTGCACCAAAAGACTTCCAGATTTAATAAGCAAATATAGTAATATAGTTGGTTTTAAAGTCAACACTCAAAAATCAATAGCCTTCTTGTATATGAATAACAAACTCACTGAGTGAGAAATCAGGAAAACTATACCTTTTAAAATAGCATCCAAAAAAAATGAAATACCTAGGAATCAATCTAATGAAAGATGTAAAAGACCTCTACATTGAAAACTATAGTATTCTGGAAAAGGAGGTTGAAGAGAATATTAGAAAATGGAGAGATATCCCATGCTCTTGGGTAGGAAGAACCAGTATAGTGAAAATGACCATACTTCCAAAACTGTTATGCAGATTCAGTGCAATTCCAATCAAAATTCCAATAGCATATCTCACAGATTTAGAGAAAACAATACTAAAATTCATAGGGAATCAGAAGAGATCTAGAATAACAAAGGTGATCCTGGGCAACAAAGACAAGACAGGGGGCATCACAATCCCTGATTTGAAATTATACTATAAAGCTACTGTAATAAAAACTGTGGTACTGGTAAAAAAAAAACAGTCCTGAAGATCAGTGTAATAGATTAGAAGATACAGAAATAACTGCAGACACACTAAGCTACCTTATCTTTGACAAAGCTGCCAAACACATTCACTGGAAGAGAGATAGTCTCTTTAACAAATGCTGTTGGAAAAACTGGCTTTTCACATGTTGAAGATTAAAACTGGACCTATATCTTTCACCTTGTACAAACTAAAATCAGAATGGATTAAAGATCTTAATATTAAAACAGAAATATTAAATCTGCTGGAAGATAGAGTAGGTAAAATTCTTGAAGACATTGGTGTAGGCAAAGACTTTATGAATAAAACCCAGAGTGCACAGGACTTATTGCAAAGAATCAACAAATGGGATCTCATCCTATTGAAAAGCTTTTGTACAGCAAGAGAAACCACCAACAGAGTGAACAGAAAACCCACTATATGGAAGAAAATGTTTGCCAGCTGTTCCACAGATAAAGGATTATTATCAAGAATGTATAAAGAACTCAAAAATTCAGTCCTCCCAGAGTTAAAGACTCAATCCAAAAATGGGCATCTAAGATAACCACACACTTCTCAGATGAAGTCCAAACAGCAAATAAACACGTGAAAAAATGTTCAACAGCACTGGCCATTCGAGAGATGCAAATTAAAACAACACTGAGATTTCACTTCACTCCAAGAAGAATGGCTAGTATTAAGAAATCAACCAATAACAAATACTGGAGGGGCTGTGGAGAGAAAGGAACCCTTCTCCACTGTTGGTGGGAATGCAGACTGGTGCAACCACTGTGGAAATCAGTGTGGAGATTCCTCAAAAAACTAGGATTGGAGGTCCCATTCGACCAAGCTCTTCCCCTTCTGGGTTATACTACAGTGATATATGTGCATCTATGTTTATAGCAGCCTAATTCTTAATAGCCAGATCTTGGAAACAACCTAAATGCCCCGGACTGAAGAAAGGATAAAAAGATGTGGTATTTCTATATAATGGAATACTGTTCAGCCATAAAGAATGATAAACGGAACATTTTTATAGG
>PVJX010019816.1:0-34270 GCA_004027295.1 Dolichotis patagonum
TTTTAGCTATGTTATGTATTATATACTATTTTAAAGTAATGAATTTTTAAGCACTGCTTTACTTAAACTTTTTCACAAGTTTTGATGTCATTTTTGTGTATGTGGTTTTGTGTGTGGTTGTGTGTGTGCTATTGAACTCAGGGCCTTGTATACGATAAGCCTGTAAGTGTATTATACTCTTAGTCTCAATGTCATTCTTTAGATCATTCAATTTAAAGAGTATCCTATTTTTATTCTATTTTTCTTTATTTCCTTCTTTGATACTGTGGTAACTAGGAATATGTTGCTTAATTCTCCATTTTGAATTTTCTCATTTTTTGTTTTTAGTTATATCTAGTTTAATTACATGATAATCAGTGAACATAGTGGAATGATTTTGATCATTAAATTTGAAGACTATCTGAATTTTTTTGTAGTTGCTTTTATATTCTGGATAGTAGTCCTTTGAGGAACAGCTGGCAAAACTCTTTCTCGCACTGTGAGTTATCTCTTCACTCTGTTGCTTTTTCTTGCTGTGTAAAAGCTTTGTTTTTTGGTTTTTTTTTGGTACCGGGGATTGAACTCATGACCTCTTGCTTGCAAGACAGCCACTTACACCACTGAGCTAACTCCCCAGCCCTATAAAAGCTTTTTAACGTAAGGTGCCAGTTGTTGATATTTGTGATAGTTCTTATGTGATTGGAATTTTGTTCATAAAGTCTTTGCCTATACTAACATCTTCAACAGTTCTACCTATTCTATGTTCCAGCAGATTGTTTCTCTTTTAATATTTAGATCATTGATCCATTTTGATTTTAGTTTAGTGCATGTTGAAAGATATGGATCTAGTTTTAATCTTAGGCATGTATAAAGCTTTTCCAGTATCACTTATTAAAAGGATATCTTTCTGTCAGGGAAGGTGTTTGGCAACTTTGTCAACAATAAGATCAGTAAGTGTACCTGCAGTTGCTTCTGCATCTTCTAATATGTTTCATTGATCCTTGAGTGTGTTTTTCCCCACTACTATACTGTTTTATTTCGGTAGCTTTGTAGTACAATTTCAAGCCAGTGATTGTGATTCCCCTTGCCTTACCTTTGTTGAGCAGAATTACCTTTGTTATTCTAGTCTCTTCTGGTTCCAAATGAAGTTTAGGATTGCTTTCTCTAATTCTGTGAGATACATTATTGGAATTTCGATTGGGATTACATTAAATTTGTATAACAATTTTGAAAGTATAGCCGTTTTCACTATATTGTTTCTTCCTACTCAACAGCAAGGGATATCTTTATTTTTCTGATATGCTCTTTAATCTTTTTCAGAGTACTGTAATTTTCAATGTGAATGTCTTTTACTTCCTTCATTAGATTCATTCCTAAGTATTTCTTTTTTTATTTTTTGATGCTATTTTGAAAGTTGTTCTCTAATTTTTTCTCTTGGTGAGTTTATTATTTGTGTACAGGAAGGCTATTGATTTTTGAGTGTTGATTTTTGAGTGATTCAGCTTCACTACTGAACTTAGTTATTAAATCTAGAAGTCACTTGGTGGAGTTTTTGGGGTCTTCTGTGTAGAGTATCATGTCATCTGCAAATAATGATAATTTAACTTTTTCCTTTGCTATCTTTATTCCTTTAATTTCTTTCTCTTGTCTAATTGCTCTGGCTAATGTTTCCAGAACTATATTGAATAAAAATGGTGACTGAGGAGATATTTATCTTGTTCCTGATTTTAGAATGAAAGATTTCAGCTTTTGATTACGATGTTGGCTACTAATTTATCATTGATGTCTTGTCAGATTGAGATAAAGATCATCTTTTCCAATTTCTATAGGGCTTTTAAAAAATCAAAAATGGGTGTCACACTTTGTTAAATGTTTTTTCAGCATCTCTTGGGATGGTCATGTTTTTGTTTCTAGTTCTGTTAATATGCTGCATTAAATTTTATTTGCATATATTGAACCACCCCTGCATCCCTAGATGAATCCAAATTGTTCATTGTGTATAATCTTCTTGATGATTTGCAGCATTCAATTTGCCAGTATTTTATTGAGTATTTTTGCATTTATGTTTGTTAAGACAGTGGCGTATAGGTCTTTTTCTTGGTTGGGTTTTTCTCTGGTTTTAGTGTCAGGGTAATACTTGCTTCCAGGAATGGATTTGGAAGTATTGCTTTCCTTTCAGTATCATTAGAGAGTTTGTGAAGTCACAGTATTAGGTCTCTAAATTTCTTGTATAATTTAGCAGTGACTCTGTCAGTGCCCAAACTTTTCTTTGTTGGCAGGTTTTTAATTACATCTTCAGTTTTATTGACTGATACTGATTTATGTAGAACTTTTATATCCTCTTGACTCAGCTGTAGTAATTCATACATATCTAGAAGCCTATTTCTTCTGCATTTGCCACTTTACTAGAATGCAGGTTCTCAAAGTACGTACAGGTGGTCTTCTGGATTTCTGCAGCATCTGTTCTGATTTCACCCTTTTCATTCCTAATTGCATGCAATTGAGTCTTTTCTCTCTTTTTTTTTTTTGATAATGTTTGCTATGGCTACTCTTTGACTCATTGATTCTTTGTGTTGTTTTGTAGTCTCCAATGCATTAAAGAGGGAAGAAAAAATAAAACACAGAACAACAATTGTAAAAAAAAATGTTCAAAGTCATACAAAAAGAACAAACAATGAAAAAAAGTAAAAAGCAATCAAACAAGAGAGAAAGATAATAAAGAAAAAAACGAAGAAAAGAAAACAAAAAGTAAAAAATGTCCACTTCAAAGTGTGTCTCTGCTGCTGCCTGTGTACAGTGTGGACCGACAGAGTCCAGATCTACGTGCACCAGTCTCAGCAGTGCAGCAGGAGCTCCCCCGTGGGGTAGGGGATACTCCCAGGGAGCCTGCACCCCTATTCCACTGGAGTTAAGTCTTCCCTGGCGTGGCAGGAACCAGACCCACCGCGGTCCTTAGGCTCCTTGCGTTCTTGAACTGAGCTGGGCGCCACGAGGGGGAGCCAGCAGCCCTCCAAGTCTGGAGCGCAGCCGGCCTCTGCAAAATGGCCCTCAGCAGTCAGTCACCTCTCCTGCAGGAAGGCTCAGCAGGGACGACCTCACCGCTGGCCGTCGCAGGCCACTGCAACTCCGCGTCCCGCCACGCTTCTCCTGGAGGCCGCTGGGGCTGCCAGCAGTCACCAGGCATCCGCACGTTGGAGCAGCCTGGGGAGAAAGGGCTGCCTGCCTCCTCCTTTTTCTTTGTTGACGTTTCTCTCTTCACGACCCCCATGGACTTTAGTTCTCAGGCCACATCCTTCCTCCTTCCAGGAGTCCACTTCCCGCCTCCTCCTCCTCCTCATGTTGCACCAAATCTCGGGCAGACTCTTTCTCTGTTGCTGGTTACACCACTTTCTCAGCCTCTGTTTCTTGACTACATTTTAAAGGGTGTTGTTGTTGTTAATAATTAGAAACATCTTGTTTATGGACAACCCCCAAACGTGAAGGAATGCAATGTCTCAGTCCACTGGGTGGCCTGTCTCCTTGTTCTAACTCAGTAGTTCTGAGCTGGTTCAGTATTGCCCTCAACCAAGTCTGGAGTTACTTTGTCAAAGTTGGGAACAGTGGTAGCACTGCCATCTTTTTGGCATGCGCCAAGGATACTGCTAAGCATATTGTACGGAACACAATACAGTATTGAGGCCGGAGATTAGGGCGTGAAAACCATCAGGGTAATTGGGCATGACCAGTCAATCACAGAGATCTGTCCATCCGGCCGGATCACATGCCCACAATAGCTGCAGAGCCCTGTGTGGGATGGCCTGGATCCGAGGTCAGAAGGAAGACGTAAAGGACAGTGGCCACTGGCCTTGTGGCCATTGTCTTCAGAGCTCTCCTTTGTCACAGCTTTTCTTCATCTTTTACCTCATATAGATATTAAGCTTTCACATTCTTCAGTTTTTCCCTCCAGTTCTTTGAACAGGACAATAAGGACCTGGAAAGGACCCATGGTCCCTCCTTGTCAGGGAACAATACTTACTATACAATGAATTGTCCTATGCGATATTGCCCAGGTTAAAAAATCATGGTCCATTGCTTCCTTGGATGATTTGAGCTTCTTAATGTGAATTTATACACCCTGGAGTTTTGTTTGTGAGAATTCTGATAGGTCAAGCTTAAATTTATTTTCCACAGAGATAATGAGTTGCCTGAAAACTGTTCCATTCTGGAAAAACTCCAATTTCTTAGCCCAAGTGTTTTTGGAAAATGTTAAATGTTAGTTTGTGATACCCTCTGCCCCCGACAAAACAAAATAAAAAATTCTGGAGACCAATTTGTGGTTACCTATTCTAAATGAATTCTTTTCAACTCTCAGCATCACAATCAAGATAGGAAGAATGTCTCCCCTGTGTGATGAATCCTATGAAGGTGATGACCCTCTAAAATTGCAACTTTGTTGAGAGGGCTCTGTTAGTTTCTTGCTTTTGAGGACCACCTAAGTTTTATCCTGGCTCTGTGCAGTGATGAAAAAAAGAAACTAGAGGGTGAATTATATGAGGGGTAAATAATACACACAATCCCTATGTGTCTGTGCATAAATTTACTCATTATGAAGAGAAGAATAGTGATGTTATAAGCGAAATGGGGCCTCTTTTAACCAACCAGTTAAAGCCAGTGAGCAAGGGTGGGCTGGGGTGGGTGGCTGGAGAGCAGTACCACCATTCCGAATGCAAATTTGTCATTATCTGCAATTTTCAGAACCCCGCAATCCCACCCTATTGTGAGGAACGCTCGATTGGAAACCTTTCTATTTCAATTTATGCATGGAGTAAGCCTCGTTTTTGCTTCCTAGAGCTTTGATGTATCTCCCTCTTCTGACCACACCCCTCCACCATACTTTCTAACACAGTCAAAGCCGTAGTTCTTAATCTTTCTGATTTTTATGGCGAATCTGCTTGCTTTCTGTTGGCATCATTTCTCAGGTGTTTTAAGGTTCAGCCTCCCCTGCTGCTCTGTCATCTTCTCTACCAAATTTGTGAAGGTAGCACTCCCAGAGCCATCTCTTATTCTTTCTGCCTTTCAGTATTTTAAAATACATTTGCTACTATCATTTTTTTTGTGGAGTTTTGGGAGCACTACGGATTACGAATTAATGTTAAGTGTAAGTGTAATATGTACTGGAGACTCATCCTTCAACCTTGTTTTCAGGAAATGCGGAATTCCTCCAAATACTCTCTTACTTTCCAATGTTAAATTACAAAATTCTGAGATCATAACAGTACCTGTGCAACTGGAAAGAATTGTGCCAGCTTTTCTTTAATATTTTTGAATTTTTGGAAATCCGGATAAGAGACTTGAGAACTGGATTTAGATGGTTGCAAGTGAATATGGAAAGGAGAAACATATGTGAGTGTAAGGAGGTAGAAATGGTAGAAATTACAGAATGAATGACAGAGGGTGAATCTAGGTAGTTCGTAAGACCACCACCTGTGGGAAAAGGCATTATAGGAAGAACCGGTGGGGGTGTCTAAATGTAGTTTTATTACGATTCAGGTATGATGAGGCCAGCAAAGATGACTGGCACTGAGAAGGCTTTGTGATACTCGCAGCTCCCTAGACAACGCAGAGTGGAAGACTGCTTGGAGAAGCTCCAGAATTGGACAGGAGGCAATGGGAGGAGGGACCATGGACAGAAGCCTGTGCCGTGGCTTCCAGGGAAGGACCAGGTGAGGCAGTGGAAGAGCTTAGGATTGGCTAGCCGGAACAGGTGGTGTCACTGGGTTCAGAGGCACAGGGATACCCTTAGTTGTCTAGAACTTGTTGCTAAGGTGATTTGGACAGGGCGTCATTGGCCCTGTGTGGAGCTTATTACGAGGGGCTGTGGAGTTGTACATCGGTTGCATTTGAAGAAGAAGCTCCTGTGCAGGCTACTTGTCATCTCCGGGAATTAACTGACCCTAAGAGGGGCAATAGTTCCAGGTGGGCAGCACACCTAGCTATCAAAGCAACACAGTACGGCACATGAAAGGACACCATGAATACAAGCAGAGAGGTATGAGTCCACACGCACATGCCGAATGTCACGTGTCTGTGCGCCGCCAAGGGAGATCTAGAGGCAGTTTGAGCTAATTTGGAGCTCAGCAGAGAGGTTTAGTCTGGAGACTGGAATTTGGGAAACAGTAGCTCAGTGGTAGGGAAAAATCAGAGATCTTCTTACATGACTAGTTTAAACCACAGGTCATCTGCAAAGGGGGTGAGAATTCACTCCTCTGAGAATTGTACTGGCCATGATAACCATTATTCCTTCTTTCTACCGAACCCCACTTTCCTTCGGATATCTGGGAAGTCCAAATGTCTCAGGGAATCTGAGCCCACTTTGCAGTTCTGGAGGTGGTACAACTGGCCTAAAGGTAATCTCATGCCCTTGTTCTATTAGTGAATAGAACTGGAACATGGATGAAAAGGTGGGCTGAGCCATCTGGGAAATTTTTACTCATTTTTCTGGGCAGATTCCTTTCTCTCTTTGTCTGCATTTATCGCACTTGTATGGGAGTGTTTGTACTGTTGTGGGAATGTTATCTTTGGGATAGAGTGAAACTGAAAAGAGAAGTTTGCGGGGAAATAGAGACAAGGCCGGTAGATTCAGCCAAACCTCAGTACCCCCTCCATATCTGGACTTCCAATTATATAAGCCAATCATAAGCTTTTTTGAAAAGCTGTTCAAGTTAATATTTTTATTACGTTTAACCCATGTGCTCTGACTGGCATCAAATGATGTCATATGTAATTTGCTATATGTTAGTTTTCCTTCGCTCTCACTTGGGAAGGTAGCATGCCGTCAGTGCTCCTGTGCATAAGGTTTGCTTTTCCAGGTTCTCAGATGTGCCTGGCTACACCTCTTCCCAGCTGTTTGACTTTGTGCAGAATTATTTTTCTCTAGGCTAAATTTCACCTCTGTGAAAATCAAGGGTAATAAAATGTGTCTCATAGGTTTGCTGAGAGGATTAATGAATTCATCCATGTAAAGAATTTAGTGCTTTATTCCCTCTAGTTGCATAATGGATAAGTCACAATGTGTAGGACCTGGCACACAACCACCACGCACTAAATTTCAGAACAATTCCAGCCGTTATCATTTACTTTTCTAGTTGTAGGTGATGTGTATGAATGCACACATGTGACTGGGTATATGTGAAATTTAACTGTCGAACATTTATTAAATGTTTTGCTTTTGTCTCAGTTAAGTGTCATGGTCTTCACCCTGTCATTCCAAGCTGCAAAATGATCCCTCTGCCTCTTATCATCCAACATGCCAGTATTTCTTTGCTTTTTGGATAATATAATTAGGTTCATTCATTTATGTATTTCCTTTTACAATTTTGTTGAGACAGATGATTAAGTTTTTATCAGCTAAAAATATGATAGGCAAATAGTCTCCAGAGCTTTGTTATTGTTCAGATTAAAATATCCTCCAAAAAAGTTTCGTATGTTCAGAGGCTGGGCTTTGGAGCCCGATTAGGTCATGAGGGTGCCAACCTCATCAGTGGACTGATTAATTGATGAATTCATGGCTTAATGTGCTTTTAGAAGGTGGAGCCTAGGTGGAGAACATAGGTCACTGGGACGGCGCCATTGAAGGCTGTATCTGTCCCCCAGTCCCTTCTTTTCCAGCTCTTTGCCTCTCACTCTGCTTCCTGTGAAGTAAGCAGCTTTCCTCTGCCATAATGCCTCTATCCCAGAGCCAGTAGACTGCAGCCTCTGGAACCATGTCCCAAAATAAACCTTTTCTCTTTTAAGTTGTGTCAATCCAAGTCACGGCAGCCCAGTTCTACATCTCTCTGGGGTCTAAAAATCTCTCATAGGTTTCCCATGTGCTTGCTATACCCTGATTTTTGAGTGTCCCACAAAGCCATGTGCTAAAGGCTTGCTCCGCAGGGTTGCACTACCAGGAAATGGTGCAACTTTTGAGAGCTGAGGCCTAGTAGGAAGACTTTAAGGTACTGGGGTGCACCCTTGAAGGGGACCTGCCAGTTCCACCTTCACACTTTGGCTCCCTGGCTTGTGATGTAAGCAGTTTTGCTTTGCTATGTGCTCCTGTTTTGTCAGGGTGCCTCACCACAGGCCCACAAGTAATGGGTCTACTTCATCATGGACCCTCCTGTGAGCCAAAGTAAACTTTTTCTCTTCATAAGTTCACCAGCTCGAGAATTTTGTTATAGTAATGGAAAGCTGACTATCATTGTGTTAAAACAGTTCATTTACTATTCAATATTTGTGCTTTTATTTTACTTGTTTGGTGTCTCAGAATCTTTTCTCCCTTTTAATCAAGTTTCCTTGGAAATTTACTCCCAAGACTGCTGTCCAAAATCATCTGGATATTATTAATTATAAATTCTAGTTCATCTGTACTTGGAGACTTGAAAACATCAAAACAATAAGAAATTGCCATGTTTGGCAAGCGCTAAATTGTAAATTCCTTTAAAGAAAATGTTTTGAAGGAAGTTTAAAGATGTTTTCTTTTTTATTGGTTCTTCCTACTCAAGAGTTAGGGATATCTTTACATTTTCTGATATCCTTTCCAATCTCCTTTGTCAAAGTACTGTAGTTTTAAATGTGGGGGGGTCTTTTACTTTCTTCATTAGATTGACTCCTAAATATTTCATTTTTTTGGATGCTATTGTGAAAGGTATTGTTACCCTAATTTCTCTTTCAGTGAGTTTGTTGCTTCTGTATAGGAAGGTTGTTTGTTTTTGAGCATTGACTTTGTATTCAGCTACACTGCTGAATTTGGTTATTAAATGTAGAAGTCTTTTGATGAAATTTTTGGGGTCTTCAATGTAGATTATTATGTCATCTGTAAATATTGATAATTTTACTTTTTCCTTTCTTATCCTTATTCCTTTTATTTCTTTCTCTTGTCTAATTGCTCTGGCTAATGTTTCTAGAACTCTATTGAATAAGAGTGGTAACAGTGGACATTCTTGTCTTGTTATTGATTTTAGAATGGAAGCTTGCTTGTTTTTGTCCATTCAGTATGATGTTGGCTGTTGGTTTGTTGTAGATGACTTTTTTTTTTTTGGTACTGGGGGTTAAGCTGATGACCTCACACTTGCCAGGCAGGTGCTTGCACTGCTGAGCTATCTCTGGCCCTCATTAGATTGAGATAAAGACCATCTATTCCAATTTTCTGTAGGTTTTTTTTTAATCATGAATGGATTAGGGTTAGGGTTAGGGTATTGGACTTCGTCAAGTGCATTTCTACATCTATTGAAATTGTCATATGGCTTTTGTCCTTGGCTCTGTTAATTACAGACATTTTCTACTGAAGAAGATGAAATTTAAATTACAAATGAGTGGTTCTGCTGCTGTTAAATGTTTAGCACCCACTTACTCCATGTGCTCCCTTATATGCAGCTAAATACTTTATAGATGACATAATTCTAATAATCATATGCAGTAGAAGTTATCTCCATAGCAGAGCATATAAAATGGTTACAATTATATAGAAATGGAACTGTAGGTACCCAGAGATTAAGGAACTTGCCCATGGTCATGACACCAGTCAGGAAGAGAGCAGTGTGTCCAATCCCAGCTTTCCCTTTCTGTGTAGAACTTATTCCCTCTGTATTGCCACATGCTGCTTGGACTGGTCACTAGGCTACCAGTCTGAGAATGGATCTGCCTCTCTCCTCTTCCTGCTGTTTAAAGGACCTTTCATTGTCCAAGACTGTGAACTGAATGTGTTAAATTGATGGGACCATGAGACACCCAGCTGTCTGACTGAACAGGATTCCTGGTATGTCTGTGAAGTAGTTTCTGGGTGAGGATAATATTTGTATCAGTAGACTGAATATAACAGATGTTCCCTCCCAAACTGGGTGAACAGCTTTTAGTCTGCTGGACACCTGGGTAGAACAAAATGTAGGGCACAGGATAACTTGTTTTCCACCCGATGGCTTTCAAGCTGGAAGATAAGTATCCTGATGCGGTTGGACTACAACTTACACCATTGACTCTCCTGGTTCTCAGGCTTGTGGACAAAGAGGGGCACTACACCACGGGTCATCCTGTGTCTCCTGCTACCAGACAGTCGAACATGGGGCTTAGCTTCTACAGTGGCACGAGCTGATGTCTCATTTTAAATCTGGTCATATCTGTATAGTCTTTATCTACATCTATAACTATCTCTACATCTATATCTGTTTCCTATTGGTTCTGATTACCCAGAGAATCCCAGTTGGCAGGTTGTCCTTGGTATCATCTTACTGTTTTATGTTTTAACCCAGAATAGTGACTAGAATTTCATATCATGTCATTTTAGGACTTGTTCTTGTATGTTTCTTATTTTATTTTATCTTTACTGAATTTCTATTAAGCTTTGAGTGTGTCAAAGGCCAATTTGTATAAGTACATAGGTTTCAACATACACCTTTCCATTTCTTCACACTTGCTATCATAAGGACTTATTTTTTAAGTCATTCATTTCTTTTAAGCCTTTTTGTAATGGCCTCCAAAAAAATTGAATAAGTCCATTTTTATCCAAATTCAAGAGTGTCTATGCTTAGAATCGCCTTGCTTAGGTTACTAGTGAAGATCTCATTGCTTTTCAACTGTCTGACTTGTTCTTATTGTTCACAACTAAGTTAGAAGAATTATCTAATAAAAAGTTTAAAAATTTTTAATAGTACATGTTCACAGTACATAATGATTACATTCATTGTAGGGAGTTGGTACATGTACATAACATATCTTAATATTTTAAATTTCCGCTTCCCTTCCCCCAACCCCCTTCCTTTAATTCCTTGTCTACTGGCTAGGGGATCTATTTGAGTTCAAACTGTGTATAGATTTATAAACTGAATGTTTTATTTGTGTGTTTCTGTTTGTTCAAATCAGGTCTTCAATAAAGTTCATATTTCATGGACTTCCATCTAGGTAGAGGAGGGTTGGTTTTACACTTTTCCCTCTTTACCTGTGTGTCTTTACATATAAACTTTCTTCTGTTTCATTCTATAGCTTGTTAATTTCAAGGTCTTTAATAATACTATGAATTGTATATTTTTCTTTTCTTAGGGGAGAGAGAAAGTAGAAGGAGGAAAAGGAATAAAAGGAGAAGGAGCAGGGGAAGGAGAAGAAAAAGAGGAAGAAGGAGGAGAGGAAGAGGAAAGAGGAGAAAGAGGAAAGGAAGGCAGCAAAGGAAAAGAGACGCAAAAAAAGAAGAAAGGGAAACAATCTTTCCTATTAAATGCAGAGGAGAAGGTCAGAGATGGGCTCCTGTTTCTGCCATTGACCTGGAGCTGTGGCAACTGGCAAGAAGAGGGTCACATACAGCTCCCATTCCCACCACTGAGCTGGTGCTGCAGGGACTGGCAGGGAGAAAATCTGAGCTGGGCTCCTGTTCCCGCCATTGGTGGGACTCAGGGACTGGAGACCAGTGGGAAAGCCAGTGACATAGTAGGATCCTGGCTAGAGCACTGTATCAGTTGGGTTTACCACAGAAACAGATATAGCACAAAGTATACAAATATATAAGAAATTACAAGATTGGCTTACAGTGGTCTGCCACAAAGTCGGAGGAGGGAGTGTGAGAGGGTGTCTGCATGCTGGAGGCCAAAGGCTCCAGCCACGAGCTGGAACTCACTGCAGTGTCCCATGTAAATTCATATCAGGAAGCTAGTGGCTCTGCGACAGAAGACTGAAGAATCTGTGAATGAAGACTGGAGAGTCTACGAGGAAGGCTGAAGAGTCCCAGGTGGAGCCAAACAGTCTCTGCCAGAAGCCAGGAGACAGCATCCAAGCTGAAGGCGAAGACTGGAGCCCCTCCAAAGACCCCCATCAGTCCCTCCTCATTTGCCTTTCATTGTTTGCAGGCTGCTCCCCTGGAGTGGGTGTAGCACTCACACCATTTTCCTGTTCTCCTCTTGCACAGGCTGAGGGTGTTACAAACCCTGGCCCCCTGCTGAATCACTTAGTTAAACTTCGGAGCTTCTCAAATTGACACAATAAACAATATTCTAGAATGGTGATGGCTTGGCCTCTACACCCTGGGATGTAGAGCTGCTGAATCCCTTAATTAAGCTTTTAAACTTCAGAAGTTTACATAATGCATAAACCATAACAATCCACCCTTTGTTAACCAGACACATTTCTTTAAATTGGTTTCCAGATACAAGACATGCTTATAATTATGCCTAACATGTTGTGACTATCCTGCATACAATGGAAACGTACTAATTCCCTCAGCAGAATGGAAGGTGGGTTTTCCTTGGGAGATGCTTATTCTTATTGTTTCACAATTTGCACATTATAATACAGCTTGACAATCCACAATAACCAGTGTTAAGTCTATTAACATTGTATTACATTAGAACCATATTAGGGGAGAAATAGAACGATTACAGTCCTCTTTTCTATAGCTGATCATGGGTCTTAGCTGGTATTTAAAACTATCTTCTTCCACTACCCATTCTGTATTCCCTTGACCTTCAGAAGGCACCTCAGCAGGTCTTGGTTCTTTTCCTGGTGGAATGACCCACACCTTCATTCCTGAAAGCTCTGGACCATTTGTCATTCTGCCTATATTAGGTTATGGTAGTTTTTCACTGGCTTTAATAACAGGGCAAGGTAATACTAAGAGGCTCCCTAAAGGATCTCCTGCACTCCTCATATATTCTTTCTTTCCTCCATTGTGGAGTAGTAGCCTAGTTTCTCCTTGACAGTCTGGGTCAATCACACCTGACAACACTGTGACTCCCTGTTTACCTTGTTTCTTCAGAGGCACGAAGGGACCAAAATGACTAGAGAGAAGCCTTAGCTTCCAGTTCAATGGTATCATTGTTGTGCTTCCTGGTATAAGCCTTTCCCCCTTTGGAATCAAAACTTCTAAGCCAGCAGAAGATAAGGTTGTGGGGAAAGGAGGCAAAATTTTTGCTAGTGGATCAAAAAGGGTAATGGATCAAAAAGGGTAATTCCTACTTCTACCTCTTGATTCCTAGACCCATGAATTCTGGCTATGAGAGACACAGTACCATACAGTAATGTTGGTTCAAGTATGGCCTTTTGAAGTACCTTACCTTAGCCCTGCAAGCTATTGTCTGTCACCTAGCTGGTACCTTAACTGTGTCTTCAAAAGACCATTCCACCTTTCTATCAGTCTCACTGCTGCTGGGTGTTGAGGTAAGACCAGTGAATTCCATGAGCGTGAGCCCGCTGCTTCACTTCTTTGGCTGCCAAATGTGTTCTTTGGTCAGAGGCAGTGCTGTGTGGCATTCCATGATGGTGGATAAGGCTTTCTGTGAGTCCATGGAGGGTAGTTTCAGCAAAAGCCTTACGTACAGCGAAGTCAAATCCATATCCAGAATAGGAGTCTATGCCAGTGAGGACAAAACACTGTCCCTTTCATGATGGAAGAGGCCCAATGTAATCAACTTGCCACCAGGTCCCAGGTTGATCATGGTGCCACACTGGGGACTCAGTGTTGGCCTCTAGGTTAAATGAATCAGCTTTGTGCTTGGGACAAAGCTTGGGTGGGTGGTGTCACATTGTTTTCTTTTCCCTATGTTTTTCTTTTTCTCACTTTTCTTCTTTATTTTTTAAGCAGGTGGAGAAAACTCCAGCCACAGGAAACTATTCCTATTCCCCAAGTACAGAGACAAAATCAGACCCAAACCCAGCACAAATCCACCTGCATGCAGTCTTGGCTAGAGTACACATTCTGGGATCAGACGTGGACCTATCACAGAGCTGTAGACACTAGAGGAATCTCTCTACTTTTATTTTTCTCTGTCTGATGAGTTTTCCTCTTGATAATCCACTGGGTTACAGTGTTTTTTTCTGTTTATTTTATTGTTATTGTTTGTGTTTATTCTTTTCTCTTTTTCTCCATGTTCTGTTTTGCCACTTTTTTCTTACATTTGTTGCTTTTTTTCATCTGTTTTTTCTTTTTTCTCTTCTTTTTGTTTTTCTTTTCCTTCTCTTTTCTACCTGCTTTTCCCTTTCATTCATGATTTAGATCTATAAACTTTCCCTCTGTATTTTTCCCTCATTCTCTTCCTCCCTTTCATCAACTATCTCTTGATTTTATGAGACTTTCATGTGGGTAAACATTCTCTCTTCCCTTTTTGGTTCACTTCAATATTCCTAGGCTTTCTCTTCTAATCCCTCCCTTTTGTCTCCTATAATTACCCAAAGTGTGGATGATTATTCTTTGCTCACAAAATTTGCTCCTACTATATTTAACCTCATCTATCTCTCCATCCTATCCCTTACCTCTCTTAACTCACCCCCAACAACAGGGTAAACTCCCTCTACTAAGTGGGAAAATGTTGCATACATATTCCTTGTATGAGTTGGATTACATTATATAACTACAGAACTTGCTCCTCTGGCTAAAAATATTAGGCTAATGGTAATCAGAGTTTGTAAGTGTGCTTGAGTCTATTGTTATTACTAGCTGCACTACTTTAACCAGTATGCCATGTCTGTTATAATCAGTTTTTTCTCCCCTGTATGACAACAATGAGATTACAAGGGGCCATAACCATTACCATAGTCCAGTTCCAAAGGAATGGGCCTTGAATCCAAAAGATAAAAACTCCACATTCTTAATATACTGAGAAGGTAGGTTCTTGGGAGGACAAAAAGAGACCAAGAAGCATATATATCTAGAAAACACCCTTGAGGAATTGAGATCTCCTAGGAAATCCTTGACACCATGGATAAAGCTGTCTACCATAAGAAATCTAGAAGCGCCAACACAGAAAACAAAATTTAAAAAATATAAAATGATAAGAGGAAGAAACAAAATGCACAGCCCACCCAGAACAGTTCCAGAGTGCAAAGAGATAAGGAAATAGCTGACCACTGGACTCTGAAATGATAGCAGCAGAAGTGAAAAAACAAATGGAACAGCCCATAGAAAAAAATGATATCTAAAGCTCAAAAAGAAATGACAATGAAAGACATTATAGTAGACAGAGATAAAAAGAAATAGAGGAGCTCAGGAAGATAATGGAAACCATGAACATTCGACATAGATGAGAAATGGAGTCAATGAAACAGATCCAAACAGAAATCCAGGAGATTAAGTCTCCACTGAAAGCATATGCAACAGACTGAATGGAAGCAAAGATAGACTATCAAATCTAGAAGACAGGAATGTGACTAGTGACCAGGAAAATAAATATTTTAAAAATAGCAAGGGATCATGGAAAATCAATACAACAGCTACAAGATGAAGCAAAGAACAACATAAGATTGACTGGAGTCAGTGAGAAAACTGGAGACAGTGCCAAAGCCATTAAAAACCTCTTCACAGAAATAATGGCAGGATACTTCCCAAACATGGTTAAAGAATTGGACATACACATAAATGAAGTGTATGGAATTCCAAATAACCATGACCAAAATAAATCTACACTGAAGCATATAATAATCTAATTCCAGAAATTCAACACAAGAACAAAATCTTAAAAGCACTAGAGAAAAGAAACAAATCACTTATAAAGGAAAGCCCAGTAGACTTCTCAACAAAAACCCTCAAACTGAGGAAAGCCTGAAGTGAGGTATTTCAATCCCTAAAAGCAACCAGTCTTCAACTCAGATTGATGTACTCCACAAAACTATGGAGTTTCTTCATTTCAATAGAAAAATAAGATACACATGACAAAGAACAACCGAAGAAATTCATACCAGCAAACTAGCACCACAGCATACTCTGAAGGATATTTTAGAAGAGATAACAAAGACCATAAACACATGGATGCCAATAGAAAGAAACCATCAAGCAGGGCCAGCAATTTAACAGGAGAAAGTGAACCTGCAATGGGAAATAACACGAAAAAGATGAACCAATACATATCAGTTATAACCATCAATGTAAATGGTCTCGATTCACCAATCAAAAGAAATAGACTGGCAGAATAGATCAAGAAGCAGGATTCATCAATATGCTACATTCAAGAAATGTATTAACCCAAAAAGAAATAGATAGAGTAAAAGTCAAAGGATGGAAAACAGTTCTCCATGCCACAGGAACACAGAAAAAAGCAGGGATAGCTATTGTATTTGCAGACAATATAAAATTTAAGCCAAAGCTTATCAAAAGAGACAGGGAAGATCACTATGTACTTGTTAGGGGAAAAATCCAAGAAGAGATAATAATCATAAATATATTTACGCACCTACCACCAGTACACTCAACTACACAAAACAAATATTAATGGATGTGAATAAACAGATAAGCACTAACACAATTGTAGTGGGGTACCTTAATATACAACTCTCACAAATAGGTAGCTCAACCAGACAAAAAAAAAATCAACAAATAAATACGAGAATTAAATCAAGCCTGTAAACAAATGGACTTGGTAGATGTCTATAGAGTGTTCCACTCCAAAATATCAGAATATACATTCTTCTCAGGTGCACACAGTATGTTCTCCATAATAGTCAATGTACTAGCCCACAACACATGTTTAAATGTAGAAGAATTGAAATTATTTTTTGTATATTATCTGACCATAGCACAGTGAAGCTGGAAATCAATAACAAAAGAAATCACAAAAACTACATAAACACATGGAAATTGAATAACACACTTCTGAACAACCAGCGGGTCACAGAGAAAATTAAACACAAAATTACAAAATATATACTATTAAATGATAATGCTGATACAATATACCAAAACTTATGGAATGCAATGAAAGCAGTCCTAAGAGAGAAATTTACAGTGATAAACTCTCACTTCAGGAAAACAGAATGAGCGCAAATAAACAGAAATAGCTGTTCATGTTACAAAATTAAGGCATACAAACTGAACACACAGTGAGGCTTCAAATAGTTACAAAAAAACAGGATGGAATAAAGCCAACTGAGACGGTACAATTGGAATAAAGCCAACTGAGACACTACAACTGAGAAATTGGCATAGAAGATCAAAGCAGGTCACCAGGACAACAGTAACAGGCAACACAATAGTTGCTCTTCTACTAGGTAGAGCAAAATCAAAGAAATACACAACATTATAGAACACATCAACACAGCGTATTGAATAGAGCAACACCCTTAGTCAGGACAAAGATACCCAGATCACTGGATCCCAATTGTTAATGGGGGGGGTGTGGTATGTTTGATTCTAAGCCCCCGCCCCGGTAAGCAGCAGGCTGCCTACTGGTTGGCTCGGCGCCCCAAGTTCCAGCATGGCGAGGATCTCAGGAGACGCTCTTGCTTCTTGTTTCCCCGCCCTGGGGTGGCCGCGGCTCGCCAGACCACAGTCACTTACCAGGGCGGGAGGCTGCTTACTGGTTGGCTCGGCGCCCTAAGTTCCAGCATGGCGTGGATCTCAGGAAACGCTCTTAATTCCTATTTTCTTGAATTTGTGATTTTTTTTCCTCTTTTTGATGAAGTTGGCTAATGATTTATCAATTTTATTAATTATTTCAAAGAACAAACTTTTGATTCATTGATTCTTTAACTTTTTTAGTATTAATTGCATTAATTTCTGCTCTTATCTTTATAATTTTATCCCTCATATGAGCTCTGGGCTTGATTTGTTTTTATTTCTCTAGAAATTTGAAGTTTAACATTAGTTTGTTTATTTGCGCTCATTCTGTTTTCCTGAAGTGAGAGTTTATCACTGTAAATTTCTCTCTTAGGACTGCTTTCACTGCATTCCATAAGTTTTGGTATATTGTATCAGCATTATCATTTAATAGTATATATTTTGTAATTTTGTGTTTAATTTTCTCTGTGACCCGCTGGTTGTTCAGAAGTGTGTTATTCAATTTCCATGTGTTTATGTAGTTTTTGTGATTTCTTTTGTTATTGATTTCCAGCTTCACTGTGCTATGGTCAGATAATATACAAAAAATAATTTCAATTCTTCTACATTTAAACATGTGTTGTGGGCTAGTACATTGACTATTATGGAGAACATACTGTGTGCACCTGAGAAGAATGTATATTCTGATATTTTGGAGTGGAACACTCTATAGACATCTACCAAGTCCATTTGTTTATAGGCTTGATTTAATTCTCGTATTTATTTGTTGATTTTTTTTTGTCTGGTTGAGCTACCTATTTGTGAGAGTTGTATATTAAGGTACCCCACTACAATTGTGTTAGTGCTTATCTGTTTATTCACATCCATTAATATTTGTTTTGTGTAGCTGAGTGCACTGGTGGTGGTGCATAAATATATTTATGATTATTATCTCTTCTTGGATTTTTCCCCTAACAAGTACATAGTGATCTTCCCTGTCTCTTTTGATAAGCTTTGGCTTAAATTTTATATTGTCTGCAAATACAATAGCTATCCCTGCTTTTTTCTGTGTTCCTGTGGCATGGAGAACTGTTTTCCATCCTTTGACTTTTACTCTATCTATTTCTTTTTGGGTTAATACATTTCTTGAATGTAGCATATTGATGAATCCTGCTTCTTGATCTATTCTGCCAGTCTATTTCTTTTGATTGGTGAATCGAGACCATTTACATTGATGGTTATAACTGATATGTATTGGTTCATCTTTTTTGTGTTATTTCCCATTGCAGGTTCACTTTCTCCTATTTAATTGCTGGCCCTGCTTGATGGTTTCTTTCTATTGGCATCCATGTGTTTATGGTCTTTGTTATCTCTTCTAAAATATCCTTCAGAGTATGCTGTGGTGCTAGTTTGCTGGTATGAATTTCTTCGGTTGTTCTTTGTCATGTGTATCTTATTTTTCTATTGAAATGAAGAAACTCCATAGTTTTGTGGAGTACATCAATCTGAGTTGAATACTGGTTGCTTTTAGGGATTGAAATACCTCACTTCAGGCTTTCCTCAGTTTGAGGGTTTTTGTTGAGAAGTCTACTGGGCTTTCCTTTATAAGTGATTTGTTTCTTTTCTCTAGTGCTTTTAAGATTTTGTTCTTGTGTTGAATTTCTGGAATTAGATTATTATATGCTTCAGTGCAGATTTATTTTGGTCATGGTTATTTGGAATTCCATACACTTCATTTATGTGTATGTCCAATTCTTTAACCATGTTTGGGAAGTATTCTGCCATTATTTCTGTGAAGAGGTTTTTAATGGCTTTGGCACTGTCTCCAGTTTTCTCACTGACTCCAGTCAATCTTATGTTGTTCTTTGCTTCATCTTGTAGCTGTTGTATTGATTTTCCATGATCCCTTGCTATTTTTAAAATATTTATTTTCCTGGTCACTAGTCACATTCCTGTCTTCTAGATTTGATAGTCTATCTTTGCTTCCATTCAGTCTGTTGCATATGCTTTCAGTGGAGACTTAATCTCCTGGATTTCTGTTTGGATCTGTTTCATTGACTCCATTTCTCATCTATGTCGAATGTTCATGGTTTCCATTATCTTCCTGAGCTCCTCTATTTCTTTTTATCTCTGTCTACTATAATGTCTTTCATTGTCATTTCTTTTTGAGCTTTAGATATCATTTTTTTCTATGGGCTGTTCCATTTGTTTTTTCACTTCTGCTGCTATCATTTCAGAGTCCAGTGGTCAGCTATTTCCTTATCTCTTTGCACTCTGGAACTGTTCTGGGTGGGCTGTGCATTTTGTTTCTTCCTCTTATCATTTTATATTTTTTAAATTTTGTTTTCTGTGTTGGCGCTTCTAGATTTCTTATGGTAGACAGCTTTATCCATGGTGTCAAGGATTTCCTAGGAGATCTCAATTCCTCAAGGGTGTTTTCTAGATATATATGCTTCTTGGTCTCTTTTTGTCCTCCCAAGAACCTACCTTCTCAGTATATTAAGAATGTGGAGTTTTTATCTTTTGGATTCAAGGCCCATTCCTTTGGAACTGGACTATGGTAATGGTTATGGCCCCTTGTAATCTCATTGTTGTCATACAGGGGAGAAAAAACTGATTATAACAGACATGGCATACTGGTTAAAGTAGTGCAGCTAGTAATAACAATAGACTCAAGCACACTTACAAACTCTGATTACCATTAGCCTAATATTTTTAGCCAGAGGAGCAAGTTCTGTAGTTATATAATGTAATCCAACTCATACAAGGAATATGTATGCAACATTTTCCCACTTAGTAGAGGGAGTTTACCCTGTTGTTGGGGGTGAGTTAAGAGAGGTAAGGGATAGGATGGAGAGATAGATGAGGTTAAATATAGTAGGAGCAAATTTTGTGAGCAAAGAATAATCATCCACACTTTGGGTAATTATAGGAGACAAAAGGGAGGGATTAGAAGAGAAAGCCTAGGAATATTGAAGTGAACCAAAAAGGGAAGAGAGAATGTTTACCCACATGAAAGTCTCATAAAATCAAGAGATAGTTGATGAAAGGGAGGAAGAGAATGAGGGAAAAATACAGAGGGAAAGTTTATAGATCTAAATCATGAATGAAAGGGAAAAGCAGGTAGAAAAGAGAAGGAAAAGAAAAACAAAAAGAAGAGAAAAAAGAAAAAACAGATGAAAAAAAGCAACAAATGTAAGAAAAAAGTGGCAAAACAGAACATGGAGAAAAAGAGAAAAGAATAAACACAAACAATAACAATAAAATAAACAGAAAAAAACACTGTAACCCAGTGGATTATCAAGAGGAAAACTCATCAGACAGAGAAAAATAAAAGTAGAGAGATTCCTCTAGTGTCTACAGCTCTGTGATAGGTCCACGTCTGATCCCAGAATGTGTACTCTAGCCAAGACTGCATGCAGGTGGATTTGTGCTGGGTTTGGGTCTGATTTTGTCTCTGTACTTGGGGAATAGGAATAGTTTCCTGTGGCTGGAGTTTTCTCCACCTGCTTAAAAAATAAAGAAGAAAAGTGAGAAAAAGAAAAACATAGGGAAAAGAAAACAATGTGACACCACCCACCCAAGCTTTGTCCCAAGCACAAAGCTGATTCATTTAACCTAGAGGCCAACACTGAGTCCCCAGTGTGGCACCATGATCAACCTGGGACCTGGTGGCAAGTTGATTACATTGGGCCTCTTCCATCATGAAAGGGACAGTGTTTTGTCCTCACTGGCATAGACTCCTATTCTGGATATGGATTTGACTTCGCTGTACGTAAGGCTTTTGCTGAAACTACCCTCCATGGACTCACAGAAAGCCTTATCCACCATCATGGAATGCCACACAGCACTGCCTCTGACCAAAGAACACATTTGGCAGCCAAAGAAGTGAAGCAGCGGGCTCACGCTCATGGAATTCACTGGTCTTACCTCAACACCCAGCAGCAGTGAGACTGATAGAAAGGTGGAATGGTCTTTTGAAGACACAGTTAAGGTACCAGCTAGGTGACAGACAATAGCTTGCAGGGCTAAGGTAAGGTACTTCAAAAGGCCATACTTGAACCAACATTACTGTATGGTACTGTGTCTCTCATAGCCAGAATTCATGGGTCTAGGAATCAAGAGGTAGAAGTAGGAATTACCCTTTTTGATCCATTACCCTTTTTGATCCACTAGCAAAAATTTTGCCTCCTTTCCCCACAACCTTATCTTCTGCTGGCTTAGAAGTTTTGATTCCAAAGGGGGAAAGGCTTATACCAGGAAGCACAACAATGATACCATTGAACTGGAAGCTAAGGCTTCTCTCTAGTCATTTTGGTCCCTTCGTGCCTCTGAAGAAACAAGGTAAACAGGGAGTCACAGTGTTGTCAGGTGTGATTGACCCAGACTGTCAAGGAGAAACTAGGCTACTACTCCACAATGGAGGAAAGAAAGAATATATGAGGAGTGCAGGAGATCCTTTAGGGAGCCTCTTAGTATTACCTTGCCCTGTTATTAAAGCCAGTGAAAAACTACCATAACCTAATATAGGCAGAATGACAAATGGTCCAGAGCTTTCAGGAATGAAGGTGTGGGTCATTCCACCAGGAAAAGAACCAAGACCTGCTGAGGTGCCTTCTGAAGGTCAAGGGAATACAGAATGGGTAGTGGAAGAAGATAGTTTTAAATACCAGCTAAGACCCATGATCAGCTATAGAAAAGAGGACTGTAATCGTTCTATTTCTCCCCTAATATGGTTCTAATGTAATACAATGTTAATAGACTTAACACTGGTTATTGTGGATTGTCAAGCTGTATTATAATGTGCAAATTGTGAAACAATAAGAATAAGCATCTCCCAAGGAAAACCCACCTTCCATTCTGCTGAGGGAATTAGTACGTTTCCATTGTATGCAGGATAGTCACAACATGTTAGGCATAATTATAAGCATGTCTTGTATCTGGAAACCAATTTAAAGAAATGTGTCTGGTTAACAAAGGGTGGATTGTTATGGTTTATGCATTATGTAAACTTCTGAAGTTTAAAAGCTTAATTAAGGGATTCAGCAGCTCTACATCCCAGGGTGTAGAGGCCAAGCCATCACCATTCTAGAATATTGTTTATTGTGTCAATTTGAGAAGCTCCGAAGTTTAACTAAGTGATTCAGCAGGGGGCCAGGGTTTGTAACACCCTCAGCCTGTGCAAGAGGAGAACAGGAAAATGGTGTGAGTGCTACACCCACTCCAGGGGAGCAGCCTGCAAACAATGAAAGGCAAATGAGGAGGGACTGATGGGGGTCTTTGGAGGGGCTCCAGTCTTCGCCTTCAGCTTGGATGCTGTCTCCTGGCTTCTGGCAGAGACTGTTTGGCTCCACCTGGGACTCTTCAGCCTTCCTCGTAGACTCTCCAGTCTTCATTCACAGATTCTTCAGTCTTCTGTCGCAGAGCCACTAGCTTCCTGATATGAATTTACATGGGACACTGCAGTGAGTTCCAGCTCGTGGCTGGAGCCTTTGGCCTCCAGCATGCAGACACCCTCTCACACTCCCTCCTCCGACTTTGTGGCAGACCACTGTAAGCCAATCTTGTAATTTCTTATATATTTGTATACTTTGTGCTATATCTGTTTCTGTGGTAAACCCAACTGATACAGTGCTCTAGCCAGGATCCTACTATGTCACTGGCTTTCCCACTGGTCTCCAGTCCCTGAGTCCCACCAATGGCGGGAACAGGAGCCCAGCTCAGATTTTCTCCCTGCCAGTCCCTGCAGCACCAGCTCAGTGGTGGGAATGGGAGCTGTATGTGACCCTCTTCTTGCCAGTTGCCACAGCTCCAGGTCAATGGCAGAAACAGGAGCCCATCTCTGACCTTCTCCTCTGCATTTAATAGGAAAGATGGTTTCCCTTTCTTCTTTTTTTGCGTCTCTTTTCCTTTGCTGCCTTCCTTTCCTCTTTCTCCTCTTTCCTCTTCCTCTCCTCCTTCTTCCTCTTTTTCTTCTCCTTCCCCTGCTCCTTCTCCTTTTATTCCTTTTCCTCCTTCTACTTTCTCTCTCCCCTTAAGAAAAGAAAAATATACAATTCATAGTATTATTAAAGACCTTGAAATTAACAAGCTATAGAATGAAACAGAAGAAAGTTTATATGTAAAGACACACAGGTAAAGAGGGAAAAGTGTAAAACCAACCCTCCTCTACCTAGATGGAAGTCCATGAAATATGAACTTTATTGAAGACCTGATTTGAACAAACAGAAACACACAAATAAAACATTCAGTTTATAAATCTATACACAGTTTGAACTCAAATAGATCCCCTAGCCAGTAGACAAGGAATTAAAGGAAGGGGGTTGGGGGAAGGGAAGCGGAAATTTAAAATATTAAGATATGTTATGTACATGTACCAACTCCCTACAATGAATGTAATCATTATGTGAACATGTACTATTAAAAATTTTTAAACTTTTTATTAGATAATTCTTCTAACTTAGTTGTGAACAATAAGAACAAGTCAGACAGTTGAAAAGCAATGAGATCTTCACTAGTAACCTAAGCAAGGCGATTCTAAGCATAGACACTCTTGAATTCAGATAAAAATGGACTTATTCAATTTTTTTGGAGGCCATTACAAAAAGGCTTAAAAGAAATGAATGACTTAAAAAATAAGTCCTTATGATAGCAAGTGTGAAGAAATGGAAAGGTGTATGTTGAAACCTATGTACTTATACAAATTGGCCTTTGACACACTCAAAGCTTAATAGAAATTCAGTAAAGATAAAATAAAATAAGAAACATACAAGAACAAGTCCTAAAATGACATGATATGAAATTCTAGTCACTATTCTGGGTTAAAACATAAAACAGTAAGATGATACCAAGGACAACCTGCCAACTGGGATTCTCTGGGTAATCAGAACCAATAGGAAACAGATATAGATGTAGAGATAGTTATAGATGTAGATAAAGACTATACAGATATGACCAGATTTAAAATGAGACATCAGCTCGTGCCACTGTAGAAGCTAAGCCCCATGTTCGACTGTCTGGTAGCAGGAGACACAGGATGACCCGTGGTGTAGTGCCCCTCTTTGTCCACAAGCCTGAGAACCAGGAGAGTCAATGGTGTAAGTTGTAGTCCAACCGCATCAGGATACTTATCTTCCAGCTTGAAAGCCATCGGGTGGAAAACAAGTTATCCTGTGCCCTACATTTTGTTCTACCCAGGTGTCCAGCAGACTAAAAGCTGTTCACCCAGTTTGGGAGGGAACATCTGTTATATTCAGTCTACTGATACAAATATTATCCTCACCCAGAAACTACTTCACAGACATACCAGGAATCCTGTTCAGTCAGACAGCTGGGTGTCTCATGGTCCCATCAATTTAACACATTCAGTTCACAGTCTTGGACAATGAAAGGTCCTTTAAACAGCAGGAAGAGGAGAGAGGCAGATCCATTCTCAGACTGGTAGCCTAGTGACCAGTCCAAGCAGCATGTGGCAATACAGAGGGAATAAGTTCTACACAGAAAGGGAAAGCTGGGATTGGACACACTGCTCTCTTCCTGACTGGTGTCATGACCATGGGCAAGTTCCTTAATCTCTGGGTACCTACAGTTCCATTTCTATATAATTGTAACCATTTTATATGCTCTGCTATGGAGATAACTTCTACTGCATATGATTATTAGAATTATGTCATCTATAAAGTATTTAGCTGCATATAAGGGAGCACATGGAGTAAGTGGGTGCTAAACATTTAACAGCAGCAGAACCACTCATTTGTAATTTAAATTTCATCTTCTTCAGTAGAAAATGTCTGTAATTAACAGAGCCAAGGACAAAAGCCATATGACAATTTCAATAGATGTAGAAATGCACTTGACGAAGTCCAATACCCTAACCCTAACCCTAATCCATTCATGATTAAAAAAAAACCTACAGAAAATTGGAATAGATGGTCTTTATCTCAATCTAATGAGGGCCAGAGATAGCTCAGCAGTGCAAGCACCTGCCTGGCAAGTGTGAGGTCATCAGCTTAACCCCCAGTACCAAAAAAAAAAAAGTCATCTACAACAAACCAACAGCCAACATCATACTGAATGGACAAAAACAAGCAAGCTTCCATTCTAAAATCAATAACAAGACAAGAATGTCCACTGTTACCACTCTTATTCAATAGAGTTCTAGAAACATTAGCCAGAGCAATTAGACAAGAGAAAGAAATAAAAGGAATAAGGATAAGAAAGGAAAAAGTAAAATTATCAATATTTACAGATGACATAATAATCTACATTGAAGACCCCAAAAATTTCATCAAAAGACTTCTACATTTAATAACCAAATTCAGCAGTGTAGCTGAATACAAAGTCAATGCTCAAAAACAAACAACCTTCCTATACAGAAGCAACAAACTCACTGAAAGAGAAATTAGGGTAACAATACCTTTCACAATAGCATCCAAAAAAATGAAATATTTAGGAGTCAATCTAATGAAGAAAGTAAAAGACCCCCCCACATTTAAAACTACAGTACTTTGACAAAGGAGATTGGAAAGGATATCAGAAAATGTAAAGATATCCCTAACTCTTGAGTAGGAAGAACCAATAAAAAAGAAAACATCTTTAAACTTCCTTCAAAACATTTTCTTTAAAGGAATTTACAATTTAGCGCTTGCCAAACATGGCAATTTCTTATTGTTTTGATGTTTTCAAGTCTCCAAGTACAGATGAACTAGAATTTATAATTAATAATATCCAGATGATTTTGGACAGCAGTCTTGGGAGTAAATTTCCAAGGAAACTTGATTAAAAGGGAGAAAAGATTCTGAGACACCAAACAAGTAAAATAAAAGCACAAATATTGAATAGTAAATGAACTGTTTTAACACAATGATAGTCAGCTTTCCATTACTATAACAAAATTCTCGAGCTGGTGAACTTATGAAGAGAAAAAGTTTACTTTGGCTCACAGGAGGGTCCATGATGAAGTAGACCCATTACTTGTGGGCCTGTGGTGAGGCACCCTGACAAAACAGGAGCACATAGCAAAGCAAAACTGCTTACATCACAAGCCAGGGAGCCAAAGTGTGAAGGTGGAACTGGCAGGTCCCCTTCAAGGGTGCACCCCAGTACCTTAAAGTCTTCCTACTAGGCCTCAGCTCTCAAAAGTTGCACCATTTCCTGGTAGTGCAACCCTGCGGAGCAAGCCTTTAGCACATGGCTTTGTGGGACACTCAAAAATCAGGGTATAGCAAGCACATGGGAAACCTATGAGAGATTTTTAGACCCCAGAGAGATGTAGAACTGGGCTGCCGTGACTTGGATTGACACAACTTAAAAGAGAAAAGGTTTATTTTGGGACATGGTTCCAGAGGCTGCAGTCTACTGGCTCTGGGATAGAGGCATTATGGCAGAGGAAAGCTGCTTACTTCACAGGAAGCAGAGTGAGAGGCAAAGAGCTGGAAAAGAAGGGACTGGGGGACAGATACAGCCTTCAATGGCGCCGTCCCAGTGACCTATGTTCTCCACCTAGGCTCCACCTTCTAAAAGCACATTAAGCCATGAATTCATCAATTAATCAGTCCACTGATGAGGTTGGCACCCTCATGACCTAATCGGGCTCCAAAGCCCAGCCTCTGAACATACGAAACTTTTTTGGAGGATATTTTAATCTGAACAATAACAAAGCTCTGGAGACTATTTGCCTATCATATTTTTAGCTGATAAAAACTTAATCATCTGTCTCAACAAAATTGTAAAAGGAAATACATAAATGAATGAACCTAATTATATTATCCAAAAAGCAAAGAAATACTGGCATGTTGGATGATAAGAGGCAGAGGGATCATTTTGCAGCTTGGAATGACAGGGTGAAGACCATGACACTTAACTGAGACAAAAGCAAAACATTTAATAAATGTTCGACAGTTAAATTTCACATATACCCAGTCACATGTGTGCATTCATACACATCACCTACAACTAGAAAAGTAAATGATAACGGCTGGAATTGTTCTGAAATTTAGTGCGTGGTGGTTGTGTGCCAGGTCCTACACATTGTGACTTATCCATTATGCAACTAGAGGGAATAAAGCACTAAATTCTTTACATGGATGAATTCATTAATCCTCTCAGCAAACCTATGAGACACATTTTATTACCCTTGATTTTCACAGAGGTGAAATTTAGCCTAGAGAAAAATAATTCTGCACAAAGTCAAACAGCTGGGAAGAGGTGTAGCCAGGCACATCTGAGAACCTGGAAAAGCAAACCTTATGCACAGGAGCACTGACGGCATGCTACCTTCCCAAGTGAGAGCGAAGGAAAACTAACATATAGCAAATTACATATGACATCATTTGATGCCAGTCAGAGCACATGGGTTAAACGTAATAAAAATATTAACTTGAACAGCTTTTCAAAAAAGCTTATGATTGGCTTATATAATTGGAAGTCCAGATATGGAGGGGGTACTGAGGTTTGGCTGAATCTACCGGCCTTGTCTCTATTTCCCCGCAAACTTCTCTTTTCAGTTTCACTCTATCCCAAAGATAACATTCCCACAACAGTACAAACACTCCCATACAAGTGCGATAAATGCAGACAAAGAGAGAAAGGAATCTGCCCAGAAAAATGAGTAAAAATTTCCCAGATGGCTCAGCCCACCTTTTCATCCATGTTCCAGTTCTATTCACTAATAGAACAAGGGCATGAGATTACCTTTAGGCCAGTTGTACCACCTCCAGAACTGCAAAGTGGGCTCAGATTCCCTGAGACATTTGGACTTCCCAGATATCCGAAGGAAAGTGGGGTTCGGTAGAAAGAAGGAATAATGGTTATCATGGCCAGTACAATTCTCAGAGGAGTGAATTCTCACCCCCTTTGCAGATGACCTGTGGTTTAAACTAGTCATGTAAGAAGATCTCTGATTTTTCCCTACCACTGAGCTACTGTTTCCCAAATTCCAGTCTCCAGACTAAACCTCTCTGCTGAGCTCCAAATTAGCTCAAACTGCCTCTAGATCTCCCTTGGCGGCGCACAGACACGTGACATTCGGCATGTGCGTGTGGACTCATACCTCTCTGCTTGTATTCATGGTGTCCTTTCATGTGCCGTACTGTGTTGCTTTGATAGCTAGGTGTGCTGCCCACCTGGAACTATTGCCCCTCTTAGGGTCAGTTAATTCCCGGAGATGACAAGTAGCCTGCACAGGAGCTTCTTCTTCAAATGCAACCGATGTACAACTCCACAGCCCCTCGTAATAAGCTCCACACAGGGCCAATGACGCCCTGTCCAAATCACCTTAGCAACAAGTTCTAGACAACTAAGGGTATCCCTGTGCCTCTGAACCCAGTGACACCACCTGTTCCGGCTAGCCAATCCTAAGCTCTTCCACTGCCTCACCTGGTCCTTCCCTGGAAGCCACGGCACAGGCTTCTGTCCATGGTCCCTCCTCCCATTGCCTCCTGTCCAATTCTGGAGCTTCTCCAAGCAGTCTTCCACTCTGCGTTGTCTAGGGAGCTGCGAGTATCACAAAGCCTTCTCAGTGCCAGTCATCTTTGCTGGCCTCATCATACCTGAATCGTAATAAAACTACATTTAGACACCCCCACCGGTTCTTCCTATAATGCCTTTTCCCACAGGTGGTGGTCTTACGAACTACCTAGATTCACCCTCTGTCATTCATTCTGTAATTTCTACCATTTCTACCTCCTTACACTCACATATGTTTCTCCTTTCCATATTCACTTGCAACCATCTAAATCCAGTTCTCAAGTCTCTTATCCGGATTTCCAAAAATTCAAAAATATTAAAGAAAAGCTGGCACAATTCTTTCCAGTTGCACAGGTACTGTTATGATCTCAGAATTTTGTAATTTAACATTGGAAAGTAAGAGAGTATTTGGAGGAATTCCGCATTTCCTGAAAACAAGGTTGAAGGATGAGTCTCCAGTACATATTACACTTACACTTAACATTAATTCGTAATCCGTAGTGCTCCCAAAACTCCACAAAAAAAATGATAGTAGCAAATGTATTTTAAAATACTGAAAGGCAGAAAGAATAAGAGATGGCTCTGGGAGTGCTACCTTCACAAATTTGGTAGAGAAGATGACAGAGCAGCAGGGGAGGCTGAACCTTAAAACACCTGAGAAATGATGCCAACAGAAAGCAAGCAGATTCGCCATAAAAATCAGAAAGATTAAGAACTACGGCTTTGACTGTGTTAGAAAGTATGGTGGAGGGGTGTGGTCAGAAGAGGGAGATACATCAAAGCTCTAGGAAGCAAAAACGAGGCTTACTCCATGCATAAATTGAAATAGAAAGGTTTCCAATCGAGCGTTCCTCACAATAGGGTGGGATTGCGGGGTTCTGAAAATTGCAGATAATGACAAATTTGCATTCGGAATGGTGGTACTGCTCTCCAGCCACCCACCCCAGCCCACCCTTGCTCACTGGCTTTAACTGGTTGGTTAAAAGAGGCCCCATTTCGCTTATAACATCACTATTCTTCTCTTCATAATGAGTAAATTTATGCACAGACACATAGGGATTGTGTGTATTATTTACCCCTCATATAATTCACCCTCTAGTTTCTTTTTTTCATCACTGCACAGAGCCAGGATAAAACTTAGGTGGTCCTCAAAAGCAAGAAACTAACAGAGCCCTCTCAACAAAGTTGCAATTTTAGAGGGTCATCACCTTCATAGGATTCATCACACAGGGGAGACATTCTTCCTATCTTGATTGTGATGCTGAGAGTTGAAAAGAATTCATTTAGAATAGGTAACCACAAATTGGTCTCCAGAATTTTTTATTTTGTTTTGTCGGGGGCAGAGGGTATCACAAACTAACATTTAACATTTTCCAAAAACACTTGGGCTAAGAAATTGGAGTTTTTCCAGAATGGAACAGTTTTCAGGCAACTCATTATCTCTGTGGAAAATAAATTTAAGCTTGACCTATCAGAATTCTCACAAACAAAACTCCAGGGTGTATAAATTCACATTAAGAAGCTCAAATCATCCAAGGAAGCAATGGACCATGATTTTTTAACCTGGGCAATATCGCATAGGACAATTCATTGTATAGTAAGTATTGTTCCCTGACAAGGAGGGACCATGGGTCCTTTCCAGGTCCTTATTGTCCTGTTCAAAGAACTGGAGGGAAAAACTGAAGAATGTGAAAGCTTAATATCTATATGAGGTAAAAGATGAAGAAAAGCTGTGACAAAGGAGAGCTCTGAAGACAATGGCCACAAGGCCAGTGGCCACTGTCCTTTACGTCTTCCTTCTGACCTCGGATCCAGGCCATCCCACACAGGGCTCTGCAGCTATTGTGGGCATGTGATCCGGCCGGATGGACAGATCTCTGTGATTGACTGGTCATGCCCAATTACCCTGATGGTTTTCACGCCCTAATCTCCGGCCTCAATACTGTATTGTGTTCCGTACAATATGCTTAGCAGTATCCTTGGCGCATGCCAAAAAGATGGCAGTGCTACCACTGTTCCCAACTTTGACAAAGTAACTCCAGACTTGGTTGAGGGCAATACTGAACCAGCTCAGAACTACTGAGTTAGAACAAGGAGACAGGCCACCCAGTGGACTGAGACATTGCATTCCTTCACGTTTGGGGGTTGTCCATAAACAAGATGTTTCTAATTATTAACAACAACAACACCCTTTAAAATGTAGTCAAGAAACAGAGGCTGAGAAAGTGGTGTAACCAGCAACAGAGAAAGAGTCTGCCCGAGATTTGGTGCAACATGAGGAGGAGGAGGAGGCGGGAAGTGGACTCCTGGAAGGAGGAAGGATGTGGCCTGAGAACTAAAGTCCATGGGGGTCGTGAAGAGAGAAACGTCAACAAAGAAAAAGGAGGAGGCAGGCAGCCCTTTCTCCCCAGGCTGCTCCAACGTGCGGATGCCTGGTGACTGCTGGCAGCCCCAGCGGCCTCCAGGAGAAGCGTGGCGGGACGCGGAGTTGCAGTGGCCTGCGACGGCCAGCGGTGAGGTCCTCCCTGCTGAGCCTTCCTGCAGGAGACGTGACTGACTGCTGAGGGCCATTTTGCAGAGGCCGGCTGCGCTCCAGACTTGGAGGGCTGCTGGCTCCCCCTCGTGGCGCCCAGCTCAGTTCAAGAACGCAAGGAGCCTAAGGACCGCGGTGGGTCTGGTTCCTGCCACGCCAGGGAAGACTTAACTCCAGTGGAATAGGGGTGCAGGCTCCCTGGGAGTATCCCCTACCCCACGGGGGAGCTCCTGCTGCACTGCTGAGACTGGTGCACGTAGATCTGGACTCTGTCGGTCCACACTGTACACAGGCAGCAGCAGAGACACACTTTGAAGTGGACATTTTTTACTTTTTGTTTTCTTTTCTTCGTTTTTTTCTTTATTATCTTTCTCTCTTGTTTGATTGCTTTTTACTTTTTTTCATTGTTTGTTCTTTTTGTATGACTTTGAACATTTTTTTTTACAACTGTTGTTCTGTTTTTTATTTTTTCTTCCCTCTTTAATGCATTGGAGACTACAAAACAACACAAAGAATCAATGAGTCAAAGAGTAGCCATTTTTTTTTATCAAAAAAAAAAAGAGAAAAGACTCAATTGCATGCAATTAGGAATGAAAAGGGTGAAATCAGAACAGATCCTGCAGAAATCCAGAAGACCACCTGTACCTACTTTGAGAACCTGCATTCTAGTAAAGTGGAAAATGCAGAAGAAATAGGCTTCTAGATATGTATGAATTACTACAGCTGAGTCAAGAGGATATAAAAGTTCTACATAAATCAGTATCAGTCAATAAAACTGAAGATGTAATTAAAAACCTGCCAACAAAGAAAAGTTTGGGCACTGACAGAGTCACTGCTAAATTATACAAGAAATTTAGAGACCTAATACTGTGACTTCACAAACTCTCTAATGATACTGAAAGGAAAGCAATACTTCCAAATCCATTCCTGGAAGCAAGTATTACCCTGACACTAAAACCAGAGAAAAACCCAACCAAGAAAAAGACCTATACGCCACTGTCTTAACAAACATAAATGCAAAAATACTCAATAAAATACTGGCAAATTGAATGCTGCAAATCATCAAGAAGATTATACACAATGAACAATTTGGATTCATCTAGGGATGCAGGGGTGGTTCAATATATGCAAATAAAATTTAATGCAGCATATTAACAGAACTAGAAACAAAAACATGACCATCCCAAGAGATGCTGAAAAAACATTTAACAAAGTGTGACACCCATTTTTGATTTTTTAAAAGCCCTATAGAAATTGGAAAAGATGATCTTTATCTCAATCTGACAAGACATCAATGATAAATTAGTAGCCAACATCGTAATCAAAAGCTGAAATCTTTCATTCTAAAATCAGGAACAAGATAAATATCTCCTCAGTCACCATTTTTATTCAATATAGTTCTGGAAACATTAGCCAGAGCAATTAGACAAGAGAAAGAAATTAAAGGAATAAAGATAGCAAAGGAAAAAGTTAAATTATCATTATTTGCAGATGACATGATACTCTACACAGAAGACCCCAAAAACTCCACCAAGTGACTTCTAGATTTAATAACTAAGTTCAGTAGTGAAGCTGAATCACTCAAAAATCAACACTCAAAAATCAATAGCCTTCCTGTACACAAATAATAAACTCACCAAGAGAAAAAATTAGAGAACAACTTTCAAAATAGCATCAAAAAATAAAAAAAGAAATACTTAGGAATGAATCTAATGAAGGAAGTAAAAGACATTCACATTGAAAATTACAGTACTCTGAAAAAGATTAAAGAGCATATCAGAAAAATAAAGATATCCCTTGCTGTTGAGTAGGAAGAAACAATATAGTGAAAACGGCTATACTTTCAAAATTGTTATACAAATTTAATGTAATCCCAATCGAAATTCCAATAATGTATCTCACAGAATTAGAGAAAGCAATCCTAAACTTCATTTGGAACCAGAAGAGACTAGAATAACAAAGGTAATTCTGCTCAACAAAGGTAAGGCAAGGGGAATCACAATCACTGGCTTGAAATTGTACTACAAAGCTACCGAAATAAAACAGTATAGTAGTGGGGAAAAACACACTCAAGGATCAATGAAACATATTAGAAGATGCAGAAGCAACTGCAGGTACACTTACTGATCTTATTGTTGACAAAGTTGCCAAACACCTTCCCTGACAGAAAGATATCCTTTTAATAAGTGATACTGGAAAAGCTTTATACATGCCGAAGATTAAAACTAGATCCATATCTTTCAACATGCACTAAACTAAAATCAAAATGGATCAATGATCTAAATATTAAAAGAGAAACAATCTGCTGGAAGATAGAATAGGTAGAACTGTTGAAGATGTTAGTATAGGCAAAGACTTTATGAACAAAATTCCAATCACATAAGAACTATCACAAATATCAACAACTGGCACCTTATGTTAAAAAGCTTTTATAGGGCTGGGGAGTTAGCTCAGTGGTGTAAGTGGCTGTCTTGCAAGCAAGAGGTCATGAGTTCAATCCCCGGTACCAAAAAAAAAACAAAAAACAAAGCTTTTACACAGCAAGAAAAAGCAACAGAGTGAAGAGATAACTCACAGTGCGAGAAAGAGTTTTGCCAGCTGTTCCTCAAAGGACTACTATCCAGAATATAAAAGCAACTACAAAAAAATTCAGATAGTCTTCAAATTTAATGATCAAAATCATTCCACTATGTTCACTGATTATCATGTAATTAAACTAGATATAACTAAAAACAAAAAATGAGAAAATTCAAAATGGAGAATTAAGCAACATATTCCTAGTTACCACAGTATCAAAGAAGGAAATAAAGAAAAATAGAATAAAAATAGGATACTCTTTAAATTGAATGATCTAAAGAATGACATTGAGACTAAGAGTATAATACACTTACAGGCTTATCGTATACAAGGCCCTGAGTTCAATAGCACACACACAACCACACACAAAACCACATACACAAAAATGACATCAAAACTTGTGAAAAAGTTTAAGTAAAGCAGTGCTTAAAAATTCATTACTTTAAAATAGTATATAATACATAACATAGCTAAAA
>PVJX010019817.1:0-34298 GCA_004027295.1 Dolichotis patagonum
AACTGGCCCTTAGGTCACCAAGCAAGCTCTGATTTAATGCTAAGTTCTTTCTCAAGGAAGAACAAGCAGTGTCATGGGACTGGTCTGCAGAAAACTCAAGCTGACCTTTATGCCTCCCCGGACCATCTGTCTTTGAATGTCCCCTGCACCGTCTGGCCTCCCATGGCATTTCGTGAGTCAAAATGTCCCAGGGACTGAGCTGCTTCCTGAGTTACCAACACACTGGTGTCTGTTTTGAATTCTTTCTTGGCACCTATTGGCTCAGCTGCCTCCTCACAACCACTCTGCACCTCCTGAGGCCAAGCTCAGGCCCCCCTTTGCTGTGACATCCAGCCCTAGGATTGCAGGGCTTACTTGGTGTAGTAATTTGTTTATGTGGTTTCTGTTTGACTTTGCCCTAAGGCCTTGTAAACATGGGCGGGGCTGTAACTCTGCCTTACATTCCCCAGCTCCCCTCACAGTGCTTAGTATCTTTATTGCTTTTTCTGACAACAGATGTAATATGGAGCAATATAACACTCAGCTCTTACGAACATACAAAGATTAGGTCGTGCAACTACCCTGAAACCTCGCCATCACCAGATAACTAGCTACTATCACAGGGGTGCCTATTCTGCCTACAACTTGTACATTGCAAATATATAAATTACTAATGTAAAAATTTTCCCTAAAGATGAAATGATTGTCTCCATGCTATTTTGCAACTTACTTTTATTACCAAATTGTGTAAGCTAGGAGCATGATGTCCTGATGAAGTACTTGATTCTCTCCCTTTTTAACAGCTGTATATGAGCTACCAGAATTTATGTAACTATTCCCCTGTGCAGCGTGGATTTGGGGTTATATGTATTTTCCTTGCCATAAAAATTTCACCATGAACTTTTTTTCCTGTCCCCATGAAAGGTGATTTTATGGGATAAATTCTAGAAATTGAAACATTGGGTTCTCACAACCTTCCTCGTCCTCCCCAGAGAACTGGTGTGGTGTCTGTGACCAACAGTGGCCTTGAAGTGGTTGTTGACTGACCACACAGTGGAATTCTATGAAACAAATGATCCTAAGGAGACAGTGCCTGGGTTTTGGTAAAGTAGCTTTTGGAGAATAGCCCCTCACGTTGTACTCCAGAAGAATTCACATGACAAACTCCTCCCCACTAGGCTAAACCAAGGACCCCATGTTATTCATGTTTGCTCAAGCTACCAAATATTTCCTGAGCCGACCCTAAGTTATTCATTGATAATGCAATAATTGCTGGTGAGAATTATCGCTGGGCACAGTAATTGCAATAGTAATTGCTGTTAAAACTTAATAGCTCCTGATGAAATACTGACGATCTTTCATTAGTTTCTCTTTATAGTGCACCTGACCTGCTACGAAGTACTCAGTTCTATACTGGAATTCACTTTGGCCTAAGATTTCTACTATATACCCTTGTTCTTAAGATCCTGTTGCGTTGCTTTATGACTTTTTTCAGCTACATTTTTATGGTTCTATCGTGCATGTGTCTTCCTGCAAACTATCTCAAACTCATATTAAGAGCAGTAGCAATGAGTGATTTTTAACATAGATTTTAAATAAGTTGTTTCATTTCACTTTTTTGTTTTTTAGTCTTAATGAAAATAGAACAGGGCCTATCAGTGTCTTCTCAACTTTGTGACAAAGTCAAATGAGGATCTGTCTGGAAGATGAAGTCATCCACCTATCAACACAATGTGTCCAACATACACAGAGCTGCAAGTCTAACTAGGCCTTGTGACTTTTTGCTGATTCATTTTTATTTTTGTGCAGCTGTAGAGACTGAACCCAAGGCCTTCATGCTGAATTTCTTCCAGCCCACCCGCCAGCTTTTTTTTGAGACTAGGTCTCCTTAGGTCGCTAAATTCCACATGTTGGCCTTGTGATCCTCCTGCCTCAGCCTTCCAGGGTGCTGGGATTGCAGATGTGCACCACCATGTCCAGTTGCATGGTTTTATAACCTAAAAAATGAAAACTAAAATGAATGTCTGCACTGATTCATAGGAATACTTATCTCCTCCCCATTTCACAGATATGTGGACTCGCCTTCTCTGATCTGACTCTCAAAGACAAGAGACAGGGAGGAGATCTCCCTGTCTCTTGTCTTTGAGTCTCAGCCACGTGCATGTTCAATGCCGCTGCCCACATCACCGTCTCCTCCTTGGCTTCTTACTCTGCACCACAGCACGACTAACTCTCTACCGTGTCTCAGGACTTGTGCTGTATTATGCCATACATGTCCACCATGGGACAGAAAGGATGAAGGAGAAGGGAGGTGAGGGATAAACATGGGAAAGGGGAGGCAAGGAAGACGAGAGGGAGAGGAGAAAGGGAGGAGAGAAGACTGTTGGGTAGATGAGCCTATGAAAGAGTCTCTCCAACACCCAACAAATGCCCTTCCTTTGCTTCTGAGCTTTTCCCTGCTTTCATTTTTCTATTTTAATGGGGGTGGAGAGGACCATGATTTTTATACTGCTGTTGACCGAAGAGACTGTGAGCTTCCTTTCATAATTTATGTTGCGTTTCCATGAGATTTGGACATCCTGGTGGAGTTCCAACAGCTGCCTGGCCTTCCTCCCTGGATAGCGTGGGAGACGCAGGCCCCACCTCCCAGCACTGGGGTGTTCAGGGGCCACGCCCTGCGCACTTCACAGCTGGCTTCTGTGGATTTGCCCGCCAGCCTCTCTGAATGCCTGGCTCAGCCTTTCGGGTCCCCAGTGCCTTTGCTCTGAATGCCTAGAGCCACTTTACTGACGCTCCAGTGGCACCTTGAACTCCCAGGCTGTGCTGGCAACCACCTTCACCTGTGCTGTTCCCAGCTACTCTTCAGCTGATGACAAGCCCGGTGTCACGGTGCCCGGGGACTATTGCCTGCTATCCGGCCTCTCTGGATGCCAGGATCCCAAAGAACGAGTAAAAGGTGTAAAAGAGCAGTGCTGCAAGATCTCCACACTAAAGAGCTCTCGGACAGGTTCCTCCAAAGTCCGAGTAGGGGGAGCAGATGTCAGGCACTATGGGAATCTTGCATACCAGTTGAAGTGGAAATATTTTTTACACAAAGGACATTCAGAGTCAAGAAAAATCTGTACTAGCAAATGGTAAGACCTCAGCATCTCTCTCTTTCTCTGTCAGGCAGATTCACCCTTTGAGTTCCAATCCCTGTCACCTGCCTTCTTGATGCTTCCGCTGGGACAACTCACAGGCAGCTCCAGTTTTACAAATGCAAAACTGACCGGATCATTCTCCCTCCCAGCTGCTCTAGCTTCTGCATCTCAGAAAACAAACCGTACTTCTGTGTGTTCCCAGAAGTGCTGGGACCATCCTGATACCTGCTTTGCCCTCATCTGTCAATCATTTTACTTCCTGGACACAGCAAGCTTTCACAGCACCCTGAATGTTTTTCACTGCATTTAGGACAATAGTAAGCAATTTTACCTTCATGTGTTGAATGGCTGTCGGCCCCTGCTCATCAAATCCCAAAACTGCAAGCGTGGTGAGGGTGGAGACTACACAGGTGCAATTCCACGTTCTGGGTGCACAAACAAGATAGGCCCAACACATGGAGGCTACAAGAGCTGTCCCAGAAGAAATAATTCCTCCGAATGGTGGAATAAAGGATAGAATACTGTCTTAGATGACCTGAAGAAAGCTGTTTATGGAAGACAAGAACATGTATGCATTTTCCCATTATTTTAATAAGAGAAGCCCCTCCTCTAAGAAAAATCCAAGCTTAGGTTAACACATAAAAATTGGTAAAACTGAGCTATGGGAGGAAGAGGTGCCAGGTTTTATAATATCCTTACAGTAACAGCCTTAGAGGAACCTCGCTTATGGAAACTCAGCTCGCGACATTTTCCTGGATTCCAAATAACTGGAAAAAGCAAAAAGCTGAAGGCTTTCCCCTGGTGGTTCTTCACTTCCTGTGTGGCAAGCTTCTTTTTGTAACACTTCTTCCCCTCTTTCCAAAAATTGCACACATCCCTTGGGACAGCAAAGATTTCCAAAATCTTTGGCAACTCTGGAGCCCTTGGCTTTGCTGTCTTATCAAATCTCTCCATGGAAATGGGAAATGTTACTAATGCAAAATCTCCATAGCAGAACTCAGCGCGAGCACCACCTCACTGGTCCAAGACTTCCTGGATGCAGGGCTGCCGTGGAGTAGTGAGAAATGTGTGGATGCAGCAGAGATGATCGGATGCATCCACCCCTCAAACATTGGGGTCACAGCAGCCATCGTAACCCTAACACAGAGCTGTTACTCAAGCTAGTTTTGTAATTACTTTTTTCACATCCTCAGTGGTGGCAGCTTTTAGGAAATGAAGGTTTAGAAGCATCTGAAAGGCATTTGGGGCTATATCTGGCCTATAACTGGAGAACGATGCTGAGTAAACACCACTGTCTGGTTTTCAAATTTACCCGTGCTGGGGGTGGTGGTCACAGGAAGTCTCACATCTCACTTACCCTTCTTGCAGACACTTCGCAAAGAGCTGTCCTGAGCTGTTACAGCCCATGAGGAAACTGACCTGCGTGGTTTCCATGACAGCGTGGGCTACAGCCACCTTGTGAGACTCTCAGGAACTGCTTAAAATGCAGACATCTGAGCCCCACCCAAAGCCTATCGGGAAATTAAACTTATCCATAGATGGAGGATGAAGAGGAGTCTGACAAGGTGTGACATGATCTGAAGGGTAAGAGGAATTGTCACAGGAGAAACAGGAGGCCTCTGGGACAAGAGCATCCTCTAGGGATAGGCAAAAGGCATGTGTGACAAGATTGCCCACAAGATAACAGGAAGGGGAGGTCAGGAAGAGGGAATCACTGCAGAATCTTCACTGGGCCAGTACCCTAGTGAGTCGAGTTTTGAAGAAACTGCTCTGATGCTATTTGGAGGAGATATTTGGAGGGGCAAGAAAGGAAATCAGAAGACCACTCTTGCTTGGACTAGGCTGGCAAGAGTGGAAAGAGAGAGATGAGCAAGCTTGAGGTATGAGGTGGAAACAGCACGGGACCATGGGCTGGATGAGAGGGAAGGAGGAATCTGGTGCCAGGCAGGTGTGCAGCTTCTAGTGCTGGGGGTGTTCCTGCTTCCCCCAGGGGGCAGCGTGGGGAAGAACAGGGGAATCAAGAAATTTGGGGACAAGTTCAATGGCGTGTGTGGAAATACTTCTTCCACTTGTTTGCATAGCTTCTGTGATGGGTGGAGATAAAACACACAAAACACTTCAGAAAATATACTGCAGTAGGAACTCAGTGAATGGTAGCTATTTTCTTACTACCATTATTATCACTGAAAATAAAACGTCAAAATGTCTTTTAATGTACTGAACATGTCTATAGGCCAGCATTGCTTTTTTAGTGTTTCCTTCTGAAATAGCGTTTGCTGAACCCGGATAAAGGAAGCCCACCACAAGCTCAGCCTTAGAAATGCCTTGCCAAAACTCTCCTCTGCCATCCAGCACTAGGCACCAGACGCCACACACATGAGCCACTTTACTCCACTTGAGAACTGGAAATGCCCAGAACTGTGAGAATTAGGGTTGAAGGACTGGTACATAAGACAATGTACAAATTCTCAATCCTGTACGCTGCTACTTTTTGCTCTCACCTTGCCATCGTTAAAGACCATGGGTCTTCTTGATATTTTCCAGGGCTCCCCCAACCGCCATGCCCCTGCCCCATGATTCACTGATGCTGTGAAGTAATTCTGTAACACCTCTAAAATCAGCAATGGCAGGAGCCCTTGCTGGGAGATGAGAAGAGGTGGGCAGTGGCCAGGAAACTGAATCCTTTAAACACATCTTGAATGCTTTAATGTCATCAGGAATCTCCCTCTTGGCACCAAGAGAATTCTGACGGACTCCAAGGAATTAAATGATTCCAAAATATTTGCTGGAGGAATTTGAAAAGTCACAGAGGAGTGAGCACAATGTCATTTTGAGTCAACTACCTCTGACATCAGGGGATAACTTGGTCTCTGCAGCTGCTCGCCGGCTGTGTTTGCGGGTGGGGACAATCTAAAGCAATGGTGCTTACGGCTGGAAAAGGACCTAGGAACCCACACATATGAGGACAGAGATCAATCAAGAGTGATGATTCTAGGGTCACAAGTAGAGGGAACCAAGGGGCCAAAGTAAAGCCTTTGAGATTCTCAGGAGCTAAGAGAGCCCACAGAAAGGCAGCTGGCCTTCCCAAGGGACAGTGCCACAACCACACAGCCACTCTTCAGGTCTATGATGAAAATAGTTGATGCAAAGGAGAGGGTGCCAAGGAGGCTGCCAGCCCCACCCATCCCTGCTGGTGGAACCGGACTTCCCGGCTTCCTGGGTAGATTACATGCTGCCCACCTCTCCCATCAGGGAGAAGGTGATTGTGGGTACAGAAACCCTCCTGCATTACTGGGACCAATCAGGTGTCCAGCTACAGTGGAAGATGACACAAGCCCTCATCCTTTCTCCAAAAATTTCTCCGGAGGTCATTTTATCCAGGCCCTGCCCAGCAGGACTGCTTTGCTGGCATCAGGCTAGACAGGAGCTTATCAGTCCCATTTATAATTTATCTTCTAGACACAGGCCATTCAAGCATTTGGTAACCTTGATTACCCCCAGCAGAGTAACAGTGGAAACTAGTCTTTCTATCACACAGTTACCACAAAGGATGAGGACTTGAAAGAGACAGGGGTTAAGGAGTTTTTAATTTATTTTTCATTTTGTTTTTAAAAAGCAGCAGGCAGTAATCAGCCTGTGAGTTAAATAGAGACATATGTCTGGTTCTACCTGAGACCTCCCAGCTTGCTGTACATGGCCTGGATTGGTTTTAATAACCAGGGGCTGGAGTACAGTTCAGGGGTCATACTCACACTTCGCTTGCACAAGAGCCTGGATTTCATCCCCAGCACTGAAAAACTGTAAAGTAAAATAAGCAATAGGATAAACATATGTGAAGACACACACCCACACCCCACAGAAGCGTTAAGTCAGCGCTCCTCATTGTCTATCTGGCCTTCTCCCTTGGTCCTTGAGTCCCTGACTCCCCAAGGTAGAGGCTTTGTGGGGAGACCTGAAGCCGTGCTTTATCTGTCTGGCGGTTGAAGGGGCAGGGACAGCAGATTCCAGAAAAAGAAAAACCAACTCTTAAGACTGAGGTCTTTGTTGGCCCTGAAGCAAGGCCAGCAGATTGCTACAGCTGCTGGTTTCAAACAGGAGCCTAAAGAGAATTCTTGCTGTGGTCTGTTGGTCATTTCAGAACTTTGGAAATGTAATGGTCAGTTCATCAGAAAGAAATAGCTTACTAAAGGGTAAATTTTAGAAGCAACTACTCCCCTCCCTTGTGAGTGGCTGTGAGCATGACAGGTTTCGGTGGCCTAGAGAGGGAGACACCGGCGTCTCCTGAGACCCATGCCATGCTGGGACTGGGGGGCACCAGGAAACCAAGCAACTACTCCCCTCCTTGGCAAAGATATGGACAACTATTTGGAAGAAAACAAGAGACAACATGATAGATAGTGAAGCTCTCTGGTTGTCTAGCTTTGAAATTTATGCTTTCTTATGTCCCGTTTTATTGTGTTTAATTTTACCCCCTTTAAAATAAAAAAATTAAATTAAATTAAAAAAGACTGAGATCTTCCTGTCTACCTCTTTGGCACTAGCATTGGGATATGCTGCCACTGCCGGACACCAAGTGTCTGGGAAAAGCATGTAAAAGTGTCATTCACTGGGTATTTACTGAGCACTTATTTTGTGACAGGTCCTCTGCTAAATTCCAAGGGATACAACGTGGCAGACATGAAAGGTACATGTTGGTGAGGGGGTAGGCTGATAAACAAACACCTAGAGAAATAAGGTGCTATAGAAAAGATAAGGAGTGGGCGGAAAGAGTCCCCAAGGCTATAATAAGAGTGAGTGGGGCCACTCTGTGGCTCTCGGGTCAGCGCCTAGAGGAGCTGAGGAAGGCCTCTTCCCGTAGAGGGGAAGGAAAGCAGCACGGGCAGCAGCACATAACAAGGACGACATCCCAAGTCACACCAGGTGCTCCGAGACAGCCAACAGCTGTAACGCTCCCTGCACGCGACAGTTCTGCCTTAAACACACACCTGACTACAAGCACATGTGCGAGTGTATTGCTCTAGAAGTTGTCCCGTGTGCCTTTCACACCTGGAGCTGCCCATCTGGATGTATTTAGCAAGTTCGGCCAGGTGGTTTAGCAAGGCAGACTGAGAGCACAGAAATAAATAACTGAATTGCCATCCCTGGGGCCCACAGGCCATGGATCACCATTCTGCACTGGCCTCAGGAGAGGACAGCACCCCTAGCTCCTCCGTGTTATTGGGAAACTACCCATCAGTCACCCACAAGGTGCAACCCACCTTTCCCCCCCAAACAGTCTGGAGCATGCACAACTCATGATTCCCAATGAGTTTAGGTCTGGATTTATGCTGGGTCATTGTGCCCCATTCAGGTTACCATGGTTACATCAGGTCTGTGCTACCTGGACTTCTGAAGTAATAGATGTAAGGGCAACAGCTGCTTCGCTGCTTCTGTAATTTGCCAAAAAAGTGGCAGAGAAGCTCCCAAAGTAGCAATGCCTGGCAGGACAAGCGCTCCAGAGTCTAGAGAGACATCAGGTGGGAAGAAAGCGTCATCCGACAATGAAAGCTTAAGGCCCTTTCATAAATCCACTAGTCTGTGAACTTCACCAAACCCGAGACCCAGACTGATAAATCTTGGTATTCCTCAGCACTGGAATAGAACAGAGCCTGGCACATAACAAACGCTCAATAAATGTGATTGATTCCTTGTGTGGCGAGGGGAAAATTAGCATAAGAACTCAAAGACTCCATTTTGGACTCTCCCCTCTCTTGAAGCCAAGGGATAATTTATAAATTGTGAAGCTATGCTTCCTCATTGCAGACTGGAAGTCATAGTGGGTAGAGATTTCTCTAGCTAAAAGAAGGGACATAAACATGTGAGAACAGAAGCATGTCGATTTCACTCATCCAAGATACAGAGTTTTATTTGAGGGAATGTCTGTGAAGGATAAATGGAGAGGGAGCAGGAAGAGAGGGGAAGAGAGGAGGGGGAAGAAAGGGGAGACAAGCTTTCGGAGCACCAGATTATTCTAACAGCAATTAGAGGAAAAAGCAGGGAGGAGGTACAGAGTCCAGAGCAGCTCTGGGAAAGTCTTGGCCAGGAGGGTGAAGGCTCTGGGCCAGGCCCCTGACAGAGGAGTTCTGCGCTGGGCAGAAATAGACAACTCTGGTGTCCCCACTGTTTCCGGTCATCAGTGAGGCAGGGCCCAGGGGAAGCCTGGTCCTCACATGAATACCACCAAAGCTGGGCAGAGAGGCTTCCCATCAACTGTGCTCCACAGCAGAGATCCAGGCAGAGACTGCCACGGTTCTCCGGGGGATGGGATGAAGTCAGGGAGGAAGGAAAGCAAGGTCCCTGGAGGCTAAAAGCTGGAACCTCTGCACTGGAGGTGTGGTGCAGTGTCACCGGGGCAGAAGCCCTGTCTGTCACCGCTGGTGGTCTAGCAAATGTCTGTTCTATCCTTCTTGGTTAAGCACAGAAGCTTCCTGAGCTCCCTCACAGCTAGGAGCAGCCGCATAACCCAGGTCTAACCAGTGAGATGTAAAAACAGAGGCAGAAATCTGCTGATGTTTCTGAGAGAGAAAGAGAAAGAGAGAGAGAGAGAGAGAGAGAGACTGGTACATGCCTCCTCCCCACCCCTCCTTGTCCCCCCCCCCAGCACATGGACCTAAGCAGGTAGAGTAAAAAGATAGATGATGAAGACTAGAAAGCCGACAACATCGTAGAACTGCTGCATGTGGAATTCTCGTTCCTTGGTGCATGAGGAAAAGAGCTTCCGGGGTAAGCTCAGCTGCCTTGCGGTCAAGGCCTGAGTCCTAGGCAAAGCAGCAGAGCATCAGATGCAGGTAAGCAACAGGACCGCCTTGTCCATCTTTGCACAAGATGGGCAGCAACACAGGCATGGCTCAAGGGTGCTGTGGGAGCCCCCTGGTGGGATAGGGGCTCTAAGGAAAGAATGGATGTGACCAAAGGACTCTCCCTTTCAAGTGCATGTAGCACGAGAGAAAAGGCTGCCCCCAAACAACCCCGTCTTCTGTATTACAAATGCGCAAATCCCAAGCCCTGCTCCCCAGTGATCTGCACCGAGGAATTAGAGCAGAGAAAGCCTCTTACAGTCATTCTTTATGTCCTACACTCCAATCACAATCAGCTGTCTTTCCGTTCCCACCCCCTCTCTCTTACACACTCACACACTGCCCAGGACAGCCCTCAGTAGCAAGTGTGTCATTTTCTCCCATTTCTACCAGCAAAGGCTCAGCATCCACCCTGCCCTCAGGCAGGTGCTACCACTTAGCTGAGGTTGGGGCCTGAAATGAGACCTATTTATGTCATTTGACATCATCTGCAAGCTTGAAGATTTAGACCACGAAGAAAAAAAGCCTTAAGTATTTTTTAATTTCATCTCTGCCGAGTTAAAACAAATTTCCCCCTAGAGAGCCCCAGAAAATGATTTGCTGCCCAGATACCAACGAGCATGAATCAGGTGCCCAGATCCATCTATCTCATTCTCACCAACACCAGCAGGCAACTGGGTTAGCTTTTCATTCCTGTGACAAGACACCTAAGAAAATCAACCTAAAGGAGCAAAGGCTTATTTTGACTCACAGTTTCAAAGCTTCAGACCAAGGCTCAGTTGCTCTGGACCTCAGGCAAGGCAAAATCTCATGGCAGAGGGAGCCTGTGAAGGAGGGGGACATTCACCTCACAGTGACCAGGCAGCTAAGAGAGAAAGACTGAGAGGAAAGGACCGGGAATGAAATACACCTTCCTTGGCGCCAATGTCCCAATGACCTGCTTCCTCCAGCTAGTGGACCTTCCTCCCAGCAGACCCTCCTTCTATAAACACATCAGCCACTGATAAACTTGGCACCCTCATGATCCAGCCACCTCTCTGGGTCCCACCTCTAACCACTGCTGTACTGGAGGTCAACATATGAGACTTTTTGGGGTGCACTTAAGATCCAAACCATAGCAATGACCCATGCTTCAGCTAGTCAACCAAAAGGAAAGTCCACTTCCAAAACCCAGGGCCAGGACGAGCACAGTGTCATGACCCTGGCCAACGGCTCTGCAGTCCGCAGTAGCAGAAAAGCGATGTCCAGCCACTCTTCACTTGTCAGCATGTCAATCTCAGAATGTCAGTGCAGACATTGACCTGCCACCATGACTCCACAAGTCGGGCATCAGAAATCTGATCAGCACTTTGTGTTCCCTGAAGGCAGGGCTCATGGTCTGGAAAATTAATTAAGGCTTCCATAGAAAACAGAAAATTTTGGTGTTTAAAAAGCAAAACCAACTCCTCCCTCTTCTATCTCCCCAAAAGACTTCTGCAGAGTCAGTCTCCTCGTCTCTGGACAAGTTCCGTACCGTTTCTAATCGCCTTAGGAAAGAAGTTTCCCTCTGGACCTTCTCAGTTTGTCCTGTCTGGAAAAGATACATTTGATTAATAATCATGTGCTTCCATTTCCAATCCAGAGCCCATTATTATTGGATCGGGTTACCTCAGAGCTGCTAAGATGAAGTCTAGCAGCACCTCTAATAGCTAAGTCTTTGTTGTCAAAGGTGCCATTAGGGATGAGGGGAAGAAATTTGATGAATATCGTAATTACCATGTGGTGAAACAATTGGACATAAAACCCTTTTTGGAAACTTGTAGAATAAATTCGGCTACATTAAGTAAAACACAAAAAATTAGGGAAATAAAGGAGATCAATAACTAGTTCCAGGTGGAAGACAGAAGGGCGAGTGACTGTCCTCTCCTCTCCTTGCTCCCTCTCCCACCTGATACCACCAACCCCAGATTGCTAGCGTTCTTATCACCAGCCATAAAAAGCCTCACCCCCAAAGCATGAACTCACAGTTCCTCCACTTGGGGTATAAATATCCTAGCTGTTCACCTCACCTGCATGGCTCAGGCTTGCCAACTGAGAATCCTTTTATCTCCTTCACAACTTCAGCCAGCTTCTGTGTCACTGCTGTAATTCAATGGGACATTGACACACAGAATAACTTAGGTGAAACCCAGTTATTCTATCCAACAGCAATCTAATTGTTGTTATGAAACAGTTTGTAGTTGTGGTTAAAATCTACAATCATTTGATTGTCGCAGATAATCTGGGTGGTCAGATCCAATCAGCTAGCAGCCTGAAGAATAGAACTGAGGATTCCCCGATAGAGAAGAAATTCCACCTGCAGATGCCTCCTTCCACTTGGGCATGAAAGTTCCAGACTTCTCTTCCAGAAGACCTGCACTGTGGATTTTGGACTTGCATAGCCAGGCCAGACCCACAGTGCCATGAGCCAATGCCTTGAAATAAATCTCATACTTTCTATCTCCTACTGCTTCTGTTTTTTCTAGTTGAAGTTTAACAGAGACATATAATTAGAATGTTTGCTTTCAATCCAGTTGCCTTTTACTAGAATAAATTTATTTTATACACAAAATTTATATCCCTACAACAAGAAGAAAACTGATACCCCTTATGTAATGGAAGAAAACCATAAAGACAAATAAAAACAAAAGCAATGCCAAGGGATTCCAGCTGAGTGCCACTGCCTGCCAAGGCTCCGAGCCTGTCCTGCCGGTTTTGAAAGAAAATGGGAGAGTTGTTCTAGTCCTAGAATGTGTGTTCATCAAAGATAAAGTCTCAGGTAGAAGCTGGCCAGAAAACGGACGGGTAATTGAGAAGACGATACAGTTCTCAGAGGTGTTCCCTGTTATTTGACGCTATGTTCATGCATGTCTGAAATAATGTCATGTGCAACCAGAAATTTCTGTCCTAACACTTGTCAATACAGGACTCCAGATTGTGACCAGAGGGTCTGGGAACATACAGAAGGGTTCTCTTTTCAGTGGTTATTCAGTGTGTGAAGCAGTGACCTTGGTCTGGCTGCAGGGGTGCTGCTAGCCTCAGCGGACAGTGGAATAAACCCATTTCCCCCAGCTTTACTCTGTACCTCAGGACGTGGCCCAGCGGAAGGCTCCCTGGTGATGAATCATGGTGGCAAGCTCATACACATCCTTCAGTAAGAGAAACTACAGTGAAACATCCACCAGCAGCAAGAAGAGTCTTCCTCTCCAGGCTCTCTGGCCATGGTTGCTGGGGCTTCCTGTACCCAGAGGAAAAGGGTCCCAGAGCCCATGAAAGAGCACCATTAGGAAGAGACCTTGGCGATGCATCTGCTTCCTAAACAAGCCCAGGCCTGTGCTATGTGAGAGGCCCCTTCTCTGCACCCAGAGTGAGCCCTTCAGAGCTCGTTTCCAGCTCCCCCAGTGTCACTGGGTTATTTTCTGCTTGATCAAATAGTCTTGTAGGAATCTAAGCCAGCAGAAAAAATTCAACTGAACCAGGGACTGTAATATATTTGGACAGTCCAAAACAAACCAAAACAAAAAATGGAAAGATGACTTTAGGACCCAAAGGTGAGAGTTCAAATCTCAGACTGGCATTTCCCAGAAGATATCTTAGAACAAATTGTGTAAATTTTGTGACTTGTAGTCTCTGCAGCTATGATATGAATCCAATAATACCATTGATAGATGCCTGATATTTTGTCATATTTCGGCCAAATGGTGCTGATTTTCTTTGGGAATTCTACATCTTTCTGTTCTTAGTCCTTATGCTATGGTTGGGTACACCTTGCTCCTTCCCCAAAGCATTCAACGTATACAACCTTTATAACCTTAGCCAGGTTCTGTATCACCTGCTGTGATATCACGGTATGTCGTCAGTGTCTACTTGAACAATTAGCCCAGTCCTTCTTCCTGGTTCAGACAGAACAGGATCAGCACACCCACGGAAAGGGATCCAGAGCCTGTGGGCAAAAAGCTCTTTCTTTCTCCTTAGATTCCCAGGATAACAGGGTGTAAGCTAGAGCTGCCTGTGGCCATCTTTGCCACTGCACAGAGTCAATATAAATGAAAGCAAAGCAGTATGAAGAGAGTCCTGATCATATCATGTGAGCGCTTGAGTCCAGCGAAGTGGAAAGACACCAAAATCAAGCCCAAGGACTTTTATTCAGTTTTATAATACATCTCATAAGATACTATGAACAGCAAATGAAACTGCCATAAAATCACTGAACACAGCCTAGCACATAAAAAGCCCCCAACAAACACCAGTTGTGGTTTGGTGGGTATGTTGGCCAGCTTTCTATTGCTCTCACTCACAGTGTAAAGGATGGGTTTATTTTGGGTCATGGTTTCAGAGGGTCCGGTCCATGGTCTTCTGGCTCCAAAGCAGAAATCTCATGGCAGATAGGAATGGCAGCACTAAGCTACTCAACTCAGGATATCCCAGAAGCAGAGCACAGGGGAACAGCACCCGAGAGAAAAGGGCAGGGACCAGATACAGTACTCAAGGTCATGCTGCCATGACCTTCGAGGACACATCCCGAAATGTGCTTTACTAGTCTCTTAGACATCTCTCCAACCGTTGACAATCAAGATTCATGTCACAGGTGCAGGACTGAGCTTCTGTACTTAGGCTACTCCTCTAGTTGCTAATACAGGCTAATTCTCCACAATACTTGTCATTGCTAGCCTGAGTAGCAGTTCATGCATCCAGCAGGCCAACCAGCTTGCAGGCTTCATTGAGCATGTATCTCACAGAAGCCCCATGTTTTTGCTCTGGAGATGATAAGTTAACAAACCAAAAATCCTGTTTCATAAGTAGCAAAGCTCATTTTAGTAACTACTCAGACTGTGCAGTTTAGTGACACTAAGTAGAGCTCTTCAAATGGGAAAATCAGTTTGTTACTGGTTAACTCAGAACATGTTCTGGAAAGTAAGCATTAGGTGGGTGCAGAAGCTGAATTTTTTCAAAAGGGAGATGTAAAGGGGAAAAAACCATGTATCTGAAAATCCAGATTTAGATGCTGCCAAGAATTATACATGGCACACAAGCTTACTACATCTTTGTGACAAGAGAGATTTGATAATTATTTTCAAAACATTCTTAACCATTCTTCCAGGATTACCAATATGGGAGAGGAGGGGTGAGCAGATGGAATGTGACAAAATGCGTCAGTTGCTCACATCATCTCATAGAACTAGCAGTCAGAAGTAGAAGTCAGTCAGCACATGATTGAACTGCCATCTTTGAATTCAGCTGCCGTTTGTGGATTTCATGAGTATCTGCTGCAGACAAGCCCCATCTTCTAAAAAGACACACATAATATCCCTCTCTTTCTCTTTCTCTTTCTCTTTCTCTTTCTTTCTCTTTCTCTCTTTCTCTCTCTCTCTCTCACACACACACAGCTTCTAGATTCTTTCATATCTATGCCACAAGCAAGCAATTTATGACCCTGATTCATTTTGTTGGGAGAAAGGTAAGAAATCAACACTTATTGAGTACCTCTATACAGTTCTCTCCTTTAACCCTTACCCCTACTTGAGGTACCCCATAACACAGGTAATTATTAAGACCATTTGACAGAACTTGAGCTCAAAATGCTAAAGCAACTTATCAAAGATCACACTAGAAATGATAAGGACAGCTCTGTCCACCTCTAAAACTTGTGTTCTTTCCAATATTCCACATTCAACATCACCCCCTACCAAACAAATCTTTCCCTTCACTCCCCACTCCCAGTTCTTTGTTTTAACTCTAAGAACTAGAGTTCAGTAAACATATGGACCAGGTCTCTCTTGTTCAAAAACTATATAAGAGGGCCGGGGATTTAGCTCAATGGTGTAAGTGTCTGCCTGGCAAGCACAAGGTTGTGAGTTCAATCCCGGGTACGGAAACAAAACAAAACAAAACAAAAAAACTATTTAAGAAAGGACACAGGTAAGAAGGAGTAAACGCTGGTCCTGGGAAGTCATTGCTCAGAGCTCTGAGGGTCCCTAAAGATGAATGAAGGTGCTCAAACATGGACAAATACTGTGGTACTTCCTGTCTGAATGGTTTTTCCTTTCTTTGCTTTTTCAGTCCTTTGGGATCCAGGAGGATTCTACTCAGATTAGAATTTTCTACTTAAACAAGAGAATGAGCTCAAAATCACAATTGTACTTGCTAATATTTTCTTGACCTCTGGCTTCCTATCTGCCTGGCACTCTTAGAATCATGTCATGTAAATTAACTGGGAGTCTCCACAGCAGTGTCCGTGAGGTAGGCGCTGGGATCATCTTTACCTTACGAGTGAGCACTAAGACTCAAAGCGGTGAAGTTACATGAACAGGGAACCCTGGATGATCGGCAGTTGGCTGTGGAGCCCGTGCTTGAATCCACCCCAACACCTGGGCAGGGAAGCGCATCCCGTCACCTGTGTTTGTTCTAGGCTTCAGACCCTGATGGACAAGGGAGTTTGCCTAAAGAAACAGAATGCAGGGAAAGAAAGGAGACATAGAGTGGCCCAGATCCTCTCCAAACATGACTGGCCAGTACCAGGATGGGAGACAGACTTTGCATACAACTGGTCACTAAGCTATCTTCAACCCACTCTCCCAAAGCTCCCTGTGAGCCCTGTCAGCAAAGGGAAAAATTATAATATTGGGTGATTCACTTGCCAGAGGAGGCAGCACCTCAGTGCCAGAGCTGTCCCTGTGCTGGGCTTGGCCAAGCAGGCACAGAGAGCAGATGGCAGTCCCAGCTGCATACCCAGAAGCAGGTACCTCAGCCAAGTCAAGTCAGGAAAGCCAGTGCCAGAGACCAGAGAGGGCAGATGCCCTGGATTACTGAGAAGAGAGATGATGGCCCCCAGGTCTCGCAGGACGACCGGTATTCCCCAGGGTGCCTGGGTGGATGGAGCCAGAGACACTCTCATTTTTCCTTTACATCAAGGTCCTTCCTACCTTGAACCCCAGCTAATGCAATCTAGAAAGCGCTGTAATCTTGATCCAGAAAAACACAACAAATGGAACAGGAGGCAGGTGTGTGTACGTGCGCACACAGGCCTTTGTAAGCACCTATGTGTGTAGACACGTGTGTTCATGTTTCCTTCGTTGGGGAATTCCGCGAGTGTGTGCGCTTCTCCCTCAGATTCCTAAGTCATCCGAGAAAGTACAGACGCATCGCTTCAGGGACTTCTTCAGTTTACCCAAGGAGAAACTTCTCAGGAGAGTCCTTTAGAAGACAGCCATGCGGAACAAAATCTCACCTGTTCTTAAGGGCTCACAGCAGCAACACCACCTCCCAGCCTGTCTGTCAGTCCCTTTGGCAAGGGACAGTCACCTGCTTCCTTCCAGCCCTTCCCAGCACAGCAAGCAGCAATGAATGCAGCAAACCTTGACTCCACACTTGAAGTGGAGGATAGAGAAGCAGATTCTGTGTCACATCCGTCCTTGCTGCCTACTTCGCCTCTGGCAACCACAATTTCAAATTCTGGAATGATTTATGAAGGTGGGGTGAGTGCCAGTGGAGCCAAGATTAGAGAATCAGTGCTGAAAGACCCATGGCGGTCTCCTTCCCTCCCCTCCTCCCCTCTGCAAATGTTATTTGAGCACTAGTGGAAGGCCAGGTAATGACGTCAGCTTACTTCCTCTGCTGTCAGTCTTTTTCTGTAAGGCACTAACTCACTGGAAATTTCATTCACATATGGAGTTGAAATTTTCCTCCCCAGCCATGTGTGGTGTCCCATACCTGAAATCCCAGCCTTCCTGAAAGCTGAAGCAGGGGGATCGCAAGCTTGAGTTCAGCCTGGGCAAATTAGTGACTTAGTAAGACACTGTCTCAAAGGCCCTGGGTTCAATCCATGGTACCTGGAAAAAAATTTTGCTCCCCATTTAGCTGAGAAAGCACAGCTGTGACCCTTCTAGGGACCTCTTCAGTTTACCCAAGTGGAAAACTTTGATTCGGATATTGGTTTAAACTGGATTGTAATTGAATTAAGAAGGTCTAAGGGTAAAAACAAAACCTAAGGCAGATATCAATCTCAAAGAGGGAAGATTTTTCTGAGTATAACACTAAAGAAAAATTAAATAAAATTTTGATGAATTTGCCAATATAAAATCTGAAATAACACTAAATCAAAAGCAAGGAGTACACTGAAAAAGAATAGAATGCAAATGAATAATAATGTTAATTTCAAAAGTATTAATATTAAAAGTTCTTAAAATAAATAAGAAAATAAGGATATTCCTTGAAAAATAGGCATCAGACACAAATTCACAAGACATAACAACTGCCAAATAAGAATGAAAAATATTACATAATTCAAAACATAAACAAGATACCATATTTTACTTATAAATATGGCAAGATAGTCTAAAATCATAAGGCCAGGTACAGGGGAAATGCTGTAATGCTCACTCATTAGTTTATCCCTAGAGTACAATCTGGCCAAAAACATTGACAGAAACAGAGAACTTGAAAATGTGCACAATCCTTTTGGATCCTAGCTCTTCCATTTCTAAGGCTTTGAGGTATCCAAGGATGTGCACAAAAGAAGTTTATTTCCAAGGCTGTTCATCTCAGGATTCATTATTTTAGAGAAAAAAAAATGGAGGAAATTAAATACATAATTTTGTACATAAATTATGGTAAATCTCTGAAAGAATTCTTTGCAACACTTAAAGATGGTGTTGCAGGAAGCACTGCTTATCATACATAGTTACATTTTAAAACAAATTGCAAAATATGTCCTTTTAAAACTAGGGTCCTATTACATGTACCTTGTGCGTAACTCCCTAAGGAGGGAAAAAACAGAACGTTATAACCAAATGAGTTAGCAGAAAATTGTGGAATGAAATTAAGTAACTCCCCTTCTTTCTGAATACCTCAGACTTACAAATTTCTAACTCTTTTATGACGCATATGAGTTCCTTTTCTCACAACAGGATTTTGTATGGTTAAACTGTTGTAAGCAGCTTTCCATGTTAACGCTCATAAAAAATAAACCCCAGAGGACATTTTTTCCCAGTCTAGCATAGTTGACATCTTGAACCTAAGTGCAGCCTTTTGCTTCTGAGTTCCTGCCTGCCAGGTCCTCCAGCTCCTGTGCCTGTCACTGGGTCCCTCACCTTCCCGCTGTCATCTTTGGGAAATTTACTGAGCGCTTCTCTTCCCTCCCCGACTCCCTGCACGCGCTGAGCCTGGCGTGTCCACTGTGGGGTCTTTCCCCTGCCTCCACCCTCCGGGGCATGGACCTGCAGGGAGGGAGGCAGAGCAGTTACCATGTCAACTGCAGGACCCACAGGGAACTGAGGGTGGAGGAGGGGAATGGTACCATCGGATATCAGACAGAGGAGACACAGAAAAACATTCTGCCTCCAATCTGATTACCGAGCCAAAGAAATGAAAGCTCTGGGGCCAGCTCTCCTGGCTGCCTGCCGCGCTGCAGACCCAGCAGCCATGGTGGCCGGCGCGCTTGGCATCACTGGCTTAAATGGCAACAATATCTGACAGAGCAAGCCCAGCCGCAGCCCGGCGGGTGCCTAATGTGGTTAGAGCTGGAGAAATCGTTCAGGGGAGATTGGACTGGAGACTCTAATGTCCCCTGGACGCATGAGAGAAGGTGCTGTCAGCCTCGGCGAGGCCCCTCTGTGGGGTCATCCTGCCAACTTCTGCTCTGAATCCATAGGGAAGCCCTGGCTCCTCCCATCCACAGCCTCACTCACCCTGAGCCGCACAGCCACGTGGCCTGTCTAGCCCCTACTCTCTCTCTTCAGGAACACTTGCCCCCCTCATCCTGGAGTCACAGTCCCCAGGCAAGGTGCAAAGCATAACTCAGTCCCATCCTTGTTCTGCCCTCCCCCCTCCCCTTCCCTCTGCTGGAAGCATCTCAGCCTGCCCTTCTGTCCTCCAGGTCCTCACTGCAGCCACCTTCTCCGAAGAGCTTCTCAGCTCTCAGCCAGTCAGGGCCCCGCTCTTGTGCCCCTGGGCACTTCTTTGGCACTGCTCGGAATTCCTCAGGGCTGCAGAGGGTGTGTGCAGAGTTCTTGAGAAGGGTGTCCTCAGCTCTTACAGGCAGGAAAACCTCCCACTCCCTGTTCTTTTGTGCTTTGCACAAGCATAAAACCTAGTCCACATGTTCAGCATACCTTGGCTTGAACATCTTATGTTCTGATCTTCTGTGGGGAAAAAAAGTTTACCATATTCCCAACAAACATCATTACATAAACACCTAGCACTCAGAAGTCTGAGGTTAGGAAGACATTTCTACGTTGTAAAACAAACTCCTTCTAACTACTACTATTATTACTATAAGTCATCTTTGCTGACTGCCTGCTGCTGTCCCAGGCCTCATGCTAAGCTCTCTGCATAGACTGCTCCTGACCTTCACAGTAATAGAGCAGAAGTCCCAGCTCTGCTGCAGAAAGGGGAAATCCAGGCATCAAAAGCTCAGGGACACATTGCAAAGGCCTGATCACTTGAATCCGCAAAGTTAGGATTCAAGCCCAGGCCCCAGCTCTGTATTAATAATCCCTCTTCTCCCCAAGGCTTCCAGAGCTTCCAGAGTCTCCCTGAAGACCCTGAAGGACCAGGCTGTCTTCAAGTGTCCTGGTCAGGAAACAGCTCCGTGGGTCAGAACAGGATTCCGCAGCCAAGCAAGCTGGGCTCCAGTCCTCTCTGCCGCGGTCCAGCTGCGTGGCCTCATCTGAGACAGCCTTCATCTGCAGACAGCTGGGGCTTCTCATCTGTGACAAGGTAAAGTGGCTCCATAAAGCCCCAACTCCGCCAGCCCTGCGTGCCAATTACCTCATGGCGGCAAGCTCCTGAAACCCTTGGAGCAGCCCCAGGAGGAAGCCATGATCACTTTGGCAAGGAGGCCGGTGGGGTGAAACACCGGAAAGGGTTTTGAAACCACTGTGACTTGGAACATCTCCCAGAAATTTTTTAAAAATCTAAAAGTATCTCATAGGTAACTTGGAGAATGCTTTACAGAATGCTTATACAAGCACCTCTTCAGAACCGTGGTGTTTGCTAATTGTCCTGTTATTGGTTGTTTGGTGGCAAAGGCTTATCAAGACAGGAGAAGAAAGGAACCCTGTGTTTTCAGCAGGTCATTTAAAACCCTTCCTTCAACAGGCCTTTGGTGTGGATCCATAAAAATCCACATACCTGAGGCAAACTGAATCTTATCAAGCTAAGTTACCTCCCACAGGCATTTTCCATTTCTGCATGCTGCAAGCTTCTACTCATCCCAAAACCTGATCTGTGAGGGGAGAGGTCATTGTTACCACGCCCCTACTGTCACAGTAGTTTTGCAAAGGTCTGTACCCATGTACTGTGTGCTAAGTGGCCATGTGTCCCCTGAGCTACCAGTCACAGATACTGAACGGGGACTCAGAGGGCTTTCTTCTGCTTTGTTTTTTTTTAAAGCAATACAGAAAAAAAGGATAGAAATAACAGAATTTCAAAACATCAACACTACTTAATGTATTGCATATTGTTATCTTAGAAGTAGTCGTTTTGGTTACAAGATCTAAGCATAAAAAATGATCAAACTGTGTGCAAGATACATAAAGAACAGTCTGTGCCATCAGAGGGCCTTCCTGAAGGGCTGGACTAGTACCATCTTCCTGTTCACTACCCAGGGATAAAAGTACACAAGCTGTTTGAAGGCCCCCCGTGTTGTTGTGGGAACACAGCGGCCTGTGTTCACAGTGGGCTCCCAATAAAAATCTGCAGCACAGTGAGTGCTGAAGGGGTGGCCTGCCCCCAGGGCCAGCCTGGAAGTTTGTGGCCCACTTCCTCTGATTCAGCCACCTGTGGTGGGGGGTGCTGCAGGACACAGCTTCCCCTGGGGTGACCCAGGTTGAAGTCCTGGCTCTGACACTTACCAGCTGCGTGACTTGAGAAACCGCTTACCTCTGTGAGTAACACTTTCATGGCAGGTCAAATAGCAGTAATTTCCTTTGCTCGGTTGTGGGGATCCCCCAAAACCACTATAGGAACAAGTCCGTAATACAAGTCTGCCATGAACTTGGTTTTGCGGCTTTGCTGGGCTGCTTTCCTGACCCTTGGTCTCAGGCTGCAGGACTGTGTTGCATCCATCTCGCCAGCACCCAGAACAAAAGGATGAAAAAAGGCTGGAGAGCAGGACTGGAGGACACACTGTATGACAGACAAACTGCCTTGTCCACTATGACTGGTGAGGATCAGCGCCCCCTTGCACGCATGTGCATGACACTATGAGAAGACGCAGGGGGTTTTTTGCATGATAAAAAAGTGACAACATCCTCTCTTTTATGGAAGCCACTTAGCATCTGTGCCCAGCCCTATGTGCATGCATATTACTGCACATCTCTTGGCTCTTCATGGCTCTGTGTCATCTTGCAAGCTGAATCTTCGTTTGCTGTTTGTCTGTTGAAGTCAGACAGTTGTTATCTTTTAAAACTCAAGGACAGATGTGTACACATTTGTTCATGCTGGTGTTTATGACCAAGGAAGAGCTATTTTTAAAAATATGTGAATACCCTACACACACACCGGGATGGCTAATAGCAACAACAGCAGAAAGTAGAAAATAACAAGTATTGGTCAGAGTGTAGAGAAACTGGGCCCTGGGCCGTTGCTAGCAGCATGGAACATGGTACAGCCACTACAGAAAGCAATGTAGCAATATTGCAAAATTTAAACACAGACGGTCCAATTCTGCTCCTGGATAAAGACCCCTAATAATTTAATGCAGGGACTGAAACAGATGCTGGTACACTATTGCTCATAGAAGCTTTATTCACAATTACCAAAGGTAGAAACAACCCAAACATAGCAAAAGACAAATGGAATCACAGAAAGGGGCATCTTCACACAAAAGAGGATCCTCCAGCTTCACCAAGAAAAGAAAACCCAGCACAAGCCGTCAGGTGGGAACCCTGAAGGAGTTATGCTAAACGAAACAAACCAGTCACTCACAGAAAAATAGTATTTATTGCATGATTCCACAGAAAGGAAAATAATGGTTATAAGGTGCTGGCAGATGGGATTATAGGGAGTCACTGCTGAATGGGTCTGGAATTTCTATCAGGGATGGTCAAGAAGTTCAGAAAACAGCAGAACATGAGGGCACCTCCTTGTCCTGCCACTTGGAAGGTGGAGACAGCAGGATTTTGAGTCAGAAGCCAGCCTGGGCTACACAGCAAGTCCCTGTTTCAAAAAAAATACTTAATCATTATATTATGTGTATTTTAACAGAATTTTTAAATTAATTTTCTTGGTACACTTTTGATATACACAGTGATCACATTCATCAGAGGGAATTTGGACCTGTACATAACATTTCTTAATTTTCTTTCTTCCATTTCGCTCTGTTCCCTTCAATCCTTCCCCTCCCCATTTACAAAACTTTGTCTCTGTTGTTTTCCTTCCACTCTTTATTTCTTTAATCCCTATTCTCACCCCCTCCCCCTTCATCATTCCTCTTCCCATTTGGACATTGTCTTCCTGCTTGCCAACATCTGTCCATTTTGGTCCTTATCATAATTTTTTTAGAACTTTAAAACATATATAAAATACATTGCAGTGACAAAGCAGTGATTGAGATGTTTCTCGCTGTCCCCCAGTCTCAATATAATAGCTGGCAGTTTGTCAATGGGATAAGCGTTCCAAGCTGGCCAGCCCCCATTCTTTCCTGGAGACCAGGACTGGAAGAATTCTGAAGACACACAAGTTTCAGTTCCTCCTCTGAAGCATCCAAAACCCTGTCAACAGGCTTGGCAAACTGTGGAACTTGATCAGTCCTCATCGAGAGCCTGAGACTCCCTGGCAACCCTTGATGGAAACCAGCTCCACCCTCTCATCCTGCCCTGAGCTGCTGTGTGGTCACCAAGATGACCTGCTAGGGCACCCCAGGACTGTGTTAGGTAACCAAGCTAAAGCAACAAACAGTCTTATGGATTTCATAGCTTAACAGGCAACCTCTCCCAGAAAATATATTTACACTGTACTAGGCTTTCTGGAGACAATAGTCTAAATCAAAGAAGCAAACATAAGTTCATTCTCTCAACAAATATTTATCACTTGTGGTACTGACAGCCACAGAATGCTTTGGTTTTCAGGGATACACAGGTCACGTGTTACAAAACTGCAGTTAAGGTCAGAGATAATCTGCTTGGCAGAAAGGACACCCTGCTAGGTGGCCTCTGAGAACCAAGTGTCCCTCTCTGAGCCCTGGACATTGCTTACAAACAGACTCCTGAGCTTTGTCCTCTCTGTCCAAGTTTTTTCTATTCTAAATATCAAAGGTTGCGCTCTGCATTGAAATTCATCAGCTCAGCTCCAGCCACAAGAGCATGCCCAGTCACCCGCCTGAACCACATTTCAAACTGAGGCAGTGATAGACAGGTGACACTGCCCGGCTGCCTGGTTAATCCATGGGTTGTCTGAACAAGGGTAAAGCGTCTGCTGCTTTCCTCCTTAGCAACTTTCGCTACTGGGTCACCACTTCCCTCTCTACCCCACCAGGTTCCCAGCTAAATTCTATTAACTCAAAATTTAAACTTTGAAACCAACTGAAATTCATCTCAAATGAACTGGGACAGAGCCCAAGAGACATGTGTTTTTGTTAGTTGAACGCAGAGAGAATACTCACCCCATAACAGCTCTTGGTCCAAGACAATCAGGGGTTCAGGAATCAAGCTTAGCAACCTACCCAAGGCAGGAAATAGCAGGGGCTCCCTGAGCAGCAATCTCCAGCCCTCTGGTACTCTAACCGTACTGTACCCACAAGCAGCACCAGCAATAGGAGTAAGAGTCTCAGGTGGAAGCACAGAAGGGAACTGAAGGGGCGCCATGGGCTCTGGCCCATCAAATAATCCCCCTCAGGAGCTGCCCACCTATAAGCACTTAGAACAGGTCACCGACTTTCTGTACACTCTGTGAGCAGTCTCTCGTTTAGTTTTCAGGAGACGCAGAGCCTGCCATCTTCTCCTTGTAAATGATGAAGCTGACTGTGCACATGCAGGAGAGGGGCTTCATAGCTGCCCTCAACTCTAAATTAGAACCTGAGACCAACATCGTCAGTTCCAAGGCTCAGTTCAAGTAGGGACTCCTGCCCACTCACCCCTGAAGGGTCTCATTTTCTCAGTTAGCAGTAGTCACACCTCTGCAGCTCCCAGCCTAGGCAGACACCTTCCTGCACCTGTGCCCGGGGAGGTGCAGATGGGACTACAGCTGGCATCTCTCTGGACTGGGAACCCCAGGAGGGACTTGTCCATCTTAGATCCCAACTGGGCTGGAAGCCAGATACCTGTGATGACATATGGGATGACACAAGAGGAAGCCACAAGACACAGGTGTCCCTGACCAGAGATGGCCACACTGAGGGCCAGAAGACACCCTGTCCCTACCCTCCAGGCTGGAAGTTGGGCAGGCTGGCTCTTGCCTTCCATCTATAACTAACACCAGGACCAGACCTTGCATTGCATAAACCATTGATTTTTTTACTCTTATGGAGTCATTTGCTTTGAAAATACCCAACAGCTGTGCATCCCACAGGCAACTGTACATTAATCATATGCCATAGGGGAATGTGCCATCAGCCCTTCAAATCTTCTATTAATGAACAGATGTCTGTTCTGCAAGGGAATCGAGACAGGTCTCCAAATTCCAGCTTGCCCCTTCTGGCCCACTGTAGAGCCTCAGACATCTGGCTAGGAAGACTGGCAACCGTGTGTACAGACTCACAGAAGGCTCTGGCGCCATTCGACCAAGGCAGACACACACTCCCCAGCCCCATCCACTTTCTCTGCCCACCTCCCTCTCCCATCTTCTCATTTTCACTGTTTTTGCTCCATTTGCATCTGTCTCATCCTTTCTCCCTCTCTCTACTCTTCACCAACCCAACCCCCTTATGCCAACAACTCAAAGCAATATATGTCAGGAAGATGAGCTGCATATATTAATTTTTTGAAAAAGCAATAGTTGGTATTTGCTAAAATCACACTTGATGCCAGGGACACCATGCACTGACTCTGAACCACATCGGTATCCACCTGCTGAGCAGTATCGGTCCCACTTGCAAGTGGTAGAACCGAACAAATAGCAAGTCAGTAACCTTCCTAGCCACACAGCTGGGAAGCAACAATTCCTGGATTCAGATCTTGATCCCACCGGTGTCCCCTTTACACTTTCTTCTCTGCCCCACAATTCAATATGCTCCTCCTGAAAGAGCTGTTGTCTGGGTCATCATCCTTCAGAGCAAAACTGAGAAAAGACTCACCAGCAAGGCCAGACTAGACTAGCCAGGCCAGGCCAGCAGGGAGCAGGGCCATAGAGCAGGAGAGACCCAGGAGGGAGGCTGTGTGGAAGGAAACTGCTTGTTGTGAAGCATTCAATTAATGTACTTGGGGGTAATTTATTATCAGGGAAATTGAGTGATTCCATTAGCTTCCTGTCGCTTTCCAAAATAAATGAGGGGGAGGGGAGGGCCAGGAAGGGGAGGAGACAGGGGAGGAGACAGTCTGGGTTCTGTTTTTCTGTGCATTACCAAGTGGTAATGGGCTCCACTTTTCCATGGAAAGGAGTTGGCCACCACCCCGCAGAGCTCTCTGCACCCTTGGCGTCTCCACCACCACATTTCCAAATTGGAACAAAAATGAAGCTCAGCTTGGGAAGGAGGGTGTGTGTGTCCAGTCCACACAGAGAAGCTGCAGCCGGCTCTGCCGCCGCCTAGCTCCAGTGCCTCGTGAACTCATTCCTCCTGGTAACACAGTGGTGCCTTGGTTCGTGACCTTTATTTATTCTAGGATTTTGGAAAAGATGGCCACACTTATGTTTAGGTGGGAAAAATAACTGCAGTAGGGTTTGGCACCGGGTGTCAAGTTTGCAAACAAATATGAAATGTTGCCAAAACCTTCTGTTTGGGAACAAAATGGCAAACAAAAGCATTCATGAACTCTACATCAGGTTCCCAGTTATGTCCCTGCATCCCAGCCCCAAAGCACCAGCTATCTCTGCCTTCAATATCCAAGTGTCTCAGGGGCTTGACACAGACACGGACTCAGCATAAGAGCTCAACCAGCTGTCCTCCTGGCCTGCCCACCGCCGCCCTGCCTCACAGGTGCTGCGCTGAGGGAGCCGATGAGGATGAAGCTGCCAGATTGGAAGTTCGGCCAAAGTTCTAACCACTGCCCTCTGCTTCTTTCAACGTGTGCCGGGGACCATGCACCTCAACTACCACAGCAACCAAAGACAGGTGCTGCGGCTTTATTCTTCGTATCCAACCTTGTCTGCGCCGACACAAATGCAAAATGTTTCATGACTTTTTCTGTTGCTAGTGCTTGGTGCCCCATAAACACTCTCTCTATATTTGTTGAATTAATCGATCACTGTGTAATAGGAGATATTCTCAGGAGAACGGATAACCAGATCTTAGCTCTTTTCATGGAAAATCTAAATATCTGGAGAAGGCAGAGCTGAAGACTGTCTGACGGTTCTAGTGAAGAGAAGCCAAGTGATGCTGCTCTGTTCAGCAGTTCCAATTTCCTCAGCAACTCAGAGGCTCCACGGAGATGAAAGCGAGTGACTGATAAGGGCACTAAAAGCCATGGCAGTCAGACTCTTCTTCCCCCAGATGCTCAGCCCTCACCATGTCTAAAGATTCCTGGTCATTTCCTTATTCGTGGCCTGATAAGAGCATGGCTCAGCCCAGCAGCAGAGGCAGGCACCCACAGGGTACCAGGATCTGGGCTTAGGCCACTGGCAGAATCAAGCACTGTGTGGATTATTTTGTGGGTTCAGTACCAGGGCACTTCAAGGTCTGAGCAGACATTAAGCTTAATGCCAAAGAGGCCCCATTTTGTCATCACAGGGGCACCAAGGCATATGTTTGTCATTATCAAGAAATTACCCCGGTTCCGCAGTCCCTGCAGTTATGTGCCGGGAGTGAGGTTTTCCCACTGTGGACACTGAGTTAAACTCCACCTCAGCCCACTGGCACTGTTTGCCCAACAGAGGCTGGAAAGAAAACACAACCTACAGGCAGGGTCCAGGTAGTTCTCTGAGTCAATAAACAGCTTTGGTTACCATTAATCATTCAAACTGGTTGAAAATATACCTGCCAGGGAAGCCACCCAGGCCAGGGGGGAGCCAACTCCTGCCCATCCTGGTTCCTACTCTTCTGGCCAGGAAAGGGGCCCAGTAGGAGGATGGGGGCTGCTTCTGTCTCTTGAATGACTGCTGCCCTGCCTCCCCATCCAGGCCCTAGCCAGCCAACATCAGGCGGGTCCTCCAAATCAGTGTGTTTAAACCTGAATGCACCCAGAAATCACCTGGGGAGTTTGTCAAAAGAGGTTTTAATATTGTAAGATGGCAAAAGGCCCCAAGATTCTACATTTCTAACAAGTTCTCAGGGACATCATCATTGCTGGCCTGCAGACCACACTGTGAGAAGTGATGCTTGAAACATTCTGTGCCTCAGCTTCATCCAAAAAATGGGGCTCCCGCTGGCTGCCTTCCAGAGTCATTGACCTTATATAACAACATATAATAAGCTCCCACCTAATGACACCCCCCAATGGTACCCTATGGGTCACTACTAAACATGAACTTAACCTTCCCGGCATACACTCCAGATGACCCCTATGCCTGTGGCTTTGGAATTTGTTTGTCTAATAGAATCTTTTGAGAACATAATGAAAATGTAAGATTCTTGATCAGTCAGGGTGAGCTAGACTGTGTGTAGTAACAAACACGTCTAAAACCTCCATGGATTAACACAACCAAAATTTATTTCTGGATCCAGCTGCATCTCTGGCATGGGTCATGGAACCTAAGCTTACTGAAGTCACTCAGAGACCATTACTGTTCATAACCCATCTCACCCTCCAAGTCCGCGATCATAATAATGGAGGGAAGAAATCTGGTAAATCACACACTGGCTCTTACGCATCTGCTCCTAAAAGATGCACACTATTTCCATTCACATCTTGGAGGCCAAAACGTTCTTAGACAATCCTAATTTCAAAAGGGCCACAGAAGGTCAATTCTATACTTTGCTAAGGACCTATGCCCCAGGGAAAAGAATGTAAATATAGAAACGTATCTTATTTCAGGAGGCCTATGAACTTCCCAAGCTGTATTAGTCAACTTCCTTATCACTGACACATAATAACTGACACCCACAATTTAAGGAGAGGTTTATTTTGGCTCATGGTTAGGGATATTCAGTTCCTCATCAGGAACATCAAGGCACAAGGACACAGCAGAGGAAAGCTGCTCCCCTGTAGCAGCCAGGAAGCAAAGAGAGGAAGGAGAAACCAGGGAGGGAAATATACTTCCAAAAGCACGCCTGCTGTGATGCACCCCTCCCAACCAGGCCCCAGGTGCTAATGACACATTATCTATGAAACTGTCCATAGATCAGTCTACTGATGAATATACTGATCCCATGATCCACTCAGCTTCTAAAATCCCCACCTCTAAACACATAAGACTTTTGCAGACATTCTAGATATAAACTAGAAGATTTGGAGAGAAATACTGTCCATTCAGCAATTTAGCAAATGTTGACTGAGGATCTGCTCTGTCCTGCACATGCTCAGTTGACAACAAGACACACCGATTCCATCCCCTCATGTGGCTTATGTTCTAACAGGGATAAGCAGACAATGGATCAGGAAATCACAGTAAACTGCAAATACCTTTAAAGTAATAGGCAACATTATGATGTGACAGAGAGTAGCTAGGGGGTAGGAAAGGACCTACTTTAGAAGGACAGACCATAGAAGACCATTCTGGGGTTAAACTAAAGGATGAAAAGGAGAAAGAGCTGGGGGTGGTGGTAGTGCACACCTGTAATCCCAGTACCCAGGAGGCTGAGGCAGGAGGATCACTATGAATTCTCGGCCAGCCCGGGCTCCCGGGATATATACTGGCCAGCCTAAAGTACATAGTGAGAATCTATGTCCAAAAAAAGCAAAACAAAATAAAACAAAACAAAAAAGAAAATGAGAAAGATATACACTGAGCCAGAAACAAAGCATTCTGAGCATTCGCAACAGCCATCGTGAAGGCCGCACACCAGGAGGAGATGGGTATGCTAACGGGACCAGCAGGTCAGCGGGATGGGCACTTAGTGAGTGAAGGGAGCAGTGCAGAAGATGAGGGTCTGGGGATACAGCGCCTGCCTGGCAAACACAAAGTTTGATTCCTGGTACAAAAATCCCTATGTGGTAGGAGGCGTGATCAGAGGTCAGTAGGGGCCTGACCACGCAGTCAGTCCTGGGTATGCATTTATGTTGCTTGACCCAGGTCCTGGGTTCTCTTGCCAAGGAACCCAGAGATACTCTGAAGGACATGGGCAGGCGTCAGCTGGGCTCTCGGAAAATCAAGCCTAAAGCTGAAGCTGAGGCTGAGGCCCTGAGGCAGTGATGCCAGCGGGAACCCAGCAGCCTCAGGGACAGGACCTGCCCTAGACACTCACCTTTCCAGTGCTCTCTCCCACTGCGGGCCCCAACTCACAAAACCACCCCATAACCCAACAGATCTCTTGTATGAACACCTGTGTCACCCAATGATCCTCCCCTTTGCCCAACCAGACTGCTCCCCCTGCCTCCAAATGGTCATCCTCCTCCTCAAAACTGGGGCCCATGTGCCACCTGCACAAACACAGGCTGCTCTTCCTGTAGCAAATGGTATGAATCTCACTGCCCCTGACATACTGGCTTCTCCTTAAGGTTTTACTTCCCCCAGTAACTCCCATTGGGCCCAATGGTGTGGGCTGCCCTTTCACACAGAATTGTCTTTTAGAGGAAACTGTCAGTTTGGGGAAAAAGATGTCACTGAGCAGATGACCCCGCACACACCCATCAGGGTGCCCCAGAATCAGCATGAGATGCTTTGACTCAGCAGGACAGAAGCAGCAGGCTGGAAGATGCACTGGCTTTGCCAGCTGTGTGCAGCCCCCACAGCTGTCCAGGGGCCCACCTGCCTCTGCGTCCCAGGCCCTTAGCTAACACAGGCCCTAGAACTGACAGGGGCTCCATGAATGCTTGAGTACAAACCACCTGCCTCACCTGCCCTTGGTGACTTTGGATGGGTGACCAGACAGCACTGAGCCTCAGTTTCCCCATTTCTAAGTGAGCAATGATGTGAGCTCCTGCCATCATTACAATGAAGGTTATAACAAAGATCAAATGAAACAGGAATGTGAACTGTGGAGACCTCATGCATTATGAGTGGCTGAATGAACCCCTGAAATAGATCTTTTCAGCTCCCAGTGGACACCGCACCCAGTGGAGAAGGATGTGAACCACACACATCCTGCTTCCTGTTAGAACAGACCAGACTGAAAGCCAAGAATAACATCAGGCTCGCGGTATAGGGAAGAGTGTCTCTTCTTTGAAGGATGAGCCTCTTGTCTACGACCATGTTTGATGTCAACTTTACTTACCCTCTGGAAAGGCCTGACCTCACTGGGAAGGAAAGCAAAGTTGGGGCAGCCAAGTGGAGAAAGAGAATTTGAGAATTTCCCTATTTGCACCTTCTAGCTCTCAGGCTATAGATATGTAAATTAATTCAATACTATCCTACTGATCTTTGAGACTCTGGTCATTTTTCTTCAATTTTTTTTCTTTTTTTCTGCTCTCCAGATTAATACTTTCCATAGATCTTTTACTTTTCCCCTGCAATCTCCATTGGACATGAACCTCATCTAGAGAAATTTTCTTTTCAGTAATTGTACTTTTCAGTTTTGTAATTTACATTTGTTTTTTAAAAATGGTTTTTATATCTCTTCCTTTTGAGATTCCCATCTGTTCATTTATTATAATCATCTTTTTATTTAATCCTTTGAATTCTGCTATCTCATCTGGATGCATAGCATGTTAATGAAGTATTAGGGGATCTTCACACTGTGGATGGGTTAAAGTTCCAATGTCCCCTTCATCAACCTCTCCTATCTCTGTTAGGCTTTCAGGTCTTTATTGAAGGTACATTCTAGAAGGACCCACGTACCCTACTCACTGTCTATGTCTACTCAGTTTGCTCTCAGTATTTGACACTGATAAGACTTTTGGACTTTTAGCCCCAAGTTTTTTTGTGGTGCTGGGTATCAAACATAGGGTCCCAGGCATGCTAGACCAATGCTCTAGCACTGAACTACCTCCACAGCCCACCTGTCCCTAACTTTGTACATCTTTTCTCTCTACAATATCCTCTCTTGCAGATTCGGCTGCTTCAGTGGCCTTGAGGTGTATTTTTGGTCTCCTCAGTTCATTGTCATGCCGTACATTGCTTGGACTTGGTTTCATTATAGCAAAGTTGGGAAACTGTCCCTAAAAAAGAGAGCAGGGATGATTTTTGAAGGTGTTTTTTTTTTTTTCTTGTTTCCTCTGCCATAACACCTTTAAAAAAAAACTTATTAGATGTTACATTAGCTACTTTCTTCGTTGCTGGGACAAAATACCCAACACACACAGTTGAGAGAAGGAGAGAGTTATTTTGGCTTACAATTTGTAGAGGTTTTAGTCCATACTTGCCTGGCTCCAAGGCAAGACAGCATGGCGGTGGAGCATGGCAGAGGAGAAACAGCCATGTCATGGTGACAGAAACCAAAGAGAGATCAAGGGTGGAGTGAGGGAGGCAGAGTCTTCCAGGCCACATCCCAGGGACCCATCTCCTAGAACTTCTGTCTCCCAATATCATACTTAGCTATACACACATTAGTTAACTAATCCCTGGCTTTCCAGGTTTTTACACCATGGTACCTTGTCTTCCAGTCCAATTGATTTGTCACAAAAGCATTTTTTAAATTGTGGTAGGTAATATTTACTGAGTGCTTACTGTATACTATGCATACACTTCCAACAAACTCTCACATTAGCCCCTTGAGAGGGAGACTTTAAGGAATCGTACGTATGAATGTAGAGATTTGCAAGTCCAAAATCCACAGGGTATGCCGGCAGGCCTGAGACTCAGAGAATGGCCATAGTTCAGACCAAAATCCATCAGCTGGCAGGTCCTCTTCTTGTTCAGGGGAGGTTAGTTTGTACTTCATTAAGGCCTTCACTGATTGGATGAGGCCTACTCACAATACAGAGGATCACATGCCTTACTCAGGGTCCACTGATTTAAATGTAAATCTCATCCATGAGGCACCTTCACAGAAATAGCTTGAATAATGTTCAACCAGATATATGGGCACCATGGCCCCTCCAAGCTGACATATAAAATTAAACACTGAAGAAAAGACCAGTAGGATATGGCTGCCCACCACCCGTCAGTATTTATGTCTCAGTACTCTTGGAGGCCTATCACCAAAATAAACACCCAAGCTCCTAATCCTCAGGACCATTCCTGTCCAGAGTATCAGCTCAGGTTTGTTAGGAGCTAGAACTCTGTCTCACCCACTTCCCAGGGCAGCAAACTGGAACATACCAATTTTAGAACCAAAGTGCTCAAGCTAAGTCATATGGTTTAGGACTTGTGTCCAGGCAGACCAGCTGCTCAGTGGTTCCAAAGCTTCCAGAGAAGGGGATTCCATACCTCTGTCCCCCCTTGTCACTTCCTCATGCCTCCATATCACATGGGAGGTAGCAGGGCTGAGTGCGACTGAATTGAAAACCAGAGTAGAGACCCACTTAACCCAAGCAGTGTGGGCTTGGCCAGAGGTTGGTTTGGAGTTTCTATATAGAAGAGGCTCAGAAGCAAGTCAAAACTGAGGGGCAGGGGAGCGGGACAGAGGCTTCCTGAATCCTTCCTCCATCTTTGGGAGCGTGTCGCTTGTCTATATCAAAGATGGGAAGGTTGTAAGAGGGCAAGTGTGGGAGCCTTTTCCTGAGACAATGCTAAAGAATACTAGACCTCAAAAATTAGTGGTGGTGGGCTGGGGATTTAGCTCAGCAGCATAAGCGCCTGCCTGACAAACGCAAGGTCATGAGTTCAATCCCCAGTACCAAAAAAAAAAAATTAGTGGTGGCATTTAAACAGAGAATATTGATGAGAAGGTGACTCTTTTATTCATTAATTCACAGTGCTCATTCCACCCAGTGTAACAGCAGGTCTCAATTAGTGGCTCAGCTGGATGTCTAAGTAGTGAAACAGTGGAATTACTTGTCTGGTGCTTGGTTCTGTGTAGCAATTAGGGTTTTCCAGAGAAAGAGAACCAATGGGGTGTGTGTGTGTGTAGGGAGAGGGAAAGAGGGAAAGAAGAAAAGAGGGAGAAAGAGGGAAAGACTAGGGGGAGTAAAAGGGAGATGTTTTTAAGTAATTAGCTCTCATAATTATGGAGGCTGATGAGTTCAACGTCTGCAGGGAAGGCTAGCAAGTGGAGACCAGGAAGGAGAGACCTAAGGTTCAAGCCTGAAAACCATCT